>JAAAKQ030115575.1:0-11649 GCA_010016005.3 Zanna intricata
CCCATTCATACACATCATCCTCATTCATCCTCTGAAGTAATATCTTACGGTAGTTCCGGAGGCTAAACAGATAGAGACATACATATTAATGTAGACATGAAAATAAATTTAATATAATTATATGACCATCATTCAATTTTGATAAATAAACATTTCATCTATTTTATCTCTAATATAATTTTACTAAAGTGAAACATGTTAATTTAATTACATAAAGTTACAAAATGTATATCGTAGAGATTTATAAACTTCAATAATTTTTACTTTCCTGATATCATAGCTTAAAAAAATGGAGTAGGTTTTTTCTATTTCTCTACGTTTCATGACCCAGGGACTTCAAAAAACAAAACCGAGGGGTTTGTTTCGTATGTATGTGTGTTGGTGTGTTTGAACCTTCTTAACTTTTGGCGGGATAAACATATTTTATGAAATTTGGTACATACTCGTGCGTATGGGACAATCTTTTGGTAAAAATTGAGGTCAAGATCTCCCTTGATAGAATAGATAGCTTCTTTGAAGTCAATTTTTTTTTATTGGTTGTAAATTTTTCTGTAAATTGTTTTTTAAGATTCTTCCATTTAACGTAGTAAATGTAAAAAAAAATTCTTGGATGGTAGTTTTATAGTGAAGAAGCAGAAAAGATAAAGTTTTTTTGAATATTTAAATTTTTTGAATTGTTTAAATTCTCTTTAGTTTATATGATAGCATAATGAAAACATAATAATTTTACAATAAAACTTCATCATAAATTCCCCCCCACCAAAAAAAAAAAAAAACAGAAATCTTAGGTAACTTTTTCACGTATCTTTATTTTGCCAACAAATAAGAATAAATAATCAATGACAGAAAAGTATTATAACTTTGTTGTCAACTTTTTTATTTTCAATTCGTAAAACGATTTTATTTGTTATCGGTATAAATCAGTATACTTTCAACAAAAGTTTGTAAAAGGATTGGTCGTGAAACCACTATGAAATATTAGTATTCAAACAAACACGGTCGCAGAAATGTACGCATGCGTCTGCAAGATCAACTGCCCAAAACATTCATATGACTTAAAACTTCATGTCAGTGATCCTTTCCCCTAAAAGTAATTTATTCCATCAAACTGTGCGGTCTAAAGAACTTGTGAATAGCACTGGCATCAACTTATGATGAAAGATCAAAGGGAGTGTAATCTACTATGTTGTATGTATAACTTAGCCGTATCACAAATTCGACTTTTGACTGGAAGGCTATCTTAATTTATACAAATAAACATATATATAATTTATATAAATTTAAATAAATAATTTTAATTATTTAACCATATTTATTATTAAAAAATTTTGTACCTTATAATACATTTGTACATTTAAGAGAGAGCTTTTCTCTTATAAAAATTTGAATAGACTTCATTATGAACAATAATGATATCGAAATTATGATATTTCTAAAAAAAAAAAATTAGTGTATGAAATCTTTTAATAATATCTGTAATGGCTTGATTTCTGACCAGCATAGATTATAAATTCAAAAGAAGAATTAAAACTTAAATTCTGCTCGTGAAAAACTAATAAAACAATTTTTTTTTTTGAACTGAAATCTAATATTAAAAGAAAATATTATAAATTCTGTATTCTTATTAGATTTCATGATTCCGGGTATGCGAAAGAGAACTTCGCCGTTTTAAATTAAATTCTGTATCACAAATTTATATGTTTAATGCAAAAAAATATAAAGTCTAGAGGTTTTTTACTTTTATTGTTTACTACTCTCTCTCTTTATCTGTTTAGCCTCCGGATCTACCGTAAGGTATTACTACAGAGGATGAATAAATGAGGATGATATGTATGAATTAAGTGTAGTCTAGTACAATCTTAGGTCGACCGCTCCTGAGAAGTGTGGTTAATTGAAACCCAACCACCAAAGAACACTGGTATCTACGATACAGTAATCAAATCCGTATTGTTTACTACTCTGCAGTCGTAAAACTGACAAGTCACCTCGTTTCACAATCATGTCCACAGGAATCGTTTCCGGGGCTGCTTTTATTCTACGGTCGAGGTAATTAAGTGACAATATTTTTTTTTTTTGGTGTACGATGTATTTTACGTAGCTCCCCCAACCATAGGCGACCGATCGGGACTTCTTGGTGGCCAAGCGATATGAGAGCTTCTCTCTTTGATAGACAATGAGAGCTTCTCTACCTTGAGAAGTAGACCGCTTCTCGAGGCAGAAGTGCCTCGTTTGTTGGCCTATATCTTCTAGTGCAGTCCGTACAATTTCTTCCTAAGGAAGATTTTATCTTGTTAGGAAAATTAAAACACATTTTTAATTTGCAGAAACACAAAGTTTTCTAATATATTCGTAAACACAATCCCCTTGAATATTTGACTAGACTATATAATAGTCTAACAATTGTCTCAAGGAAAATAATTTCCCAAAAATTCAGTTATGCATACTGAATATTACAATACATGTATTGAATTGAATATAATATAAATAAACATATTAATGCATAGTATGCATATTAATTATACGTTAACTTTGGAACAGTCGTGGATAAATTCAACCGATTTATGTGGCTTTTTTACTGGATAATTATTTCGATTCATAACCTGATGAACATGAATGAAATATTGCTTCATCAGAATATAAAATGAAATGAGAGTCATTTATAAAATATAAAATGAAATTTTATATTCAGAATATAAAATGAAATAAATAAAAAATGAATTCTTAACATGGTCTTTACAAATTGAACACTTTGTGGCTTTCGTTCGGTTTAATTTCATGGAGTAGCTGCATTTTAAGTACAATGTTTCAATCGCTTTCAAACAGTACCAGGATAATGCTTTTTGAAAACGTTTAGACGATCACTAACACACGAAAGACAGTCAAATTCTTCCATTGTTTTTATTACTTGTTTTAGGCTGTCAGATGGGTGAGCGTTTCAAAATGTACCGAGTTTCCGAAAACTGTTCATCCCCCAACTTTTTTATGCTTTCTTCACTCGTAGAATTTATACATTCGCGTATAATTTCTTTGTTTGCTCGTCTATGATTTTGTATCTGACAGCCGTTACACTCGATGGTGGTTTTTCTTATGATGATTCCTTGTTACTAAAGCCTGGGTCATACGAGTAAGAGCTTAGATGGTGCAACTATCAACATAGTTGCACTCTAACGGAGAATGTGTAAACTAAGACTTAATAGTTGTCGCTTCATAATTTCGCATAAAACACTATTGAGTGCAATAAAATAAATTTTATTTTTCTATTTTAATAAATTCTATTTTCGTTTTTGAAATCTCGGTTTTCTTTTTTTGAAAACCCGGTAAATTATTTATTTTAATATTTATCATTCTCAAAGCTTCAAAAAACAATCGACCAGCAACGGCTCGCGTGTAGGCACTGCGGTAGCCGCAGCCCCTGTTTCCACTTGATATTATCGATAAAATTTTATATAATGAGTTCTTTTTTTTTTAATGCATTTTTTATACTTGTATAATATATAATCCTTAAGTTTAATGTCAGCAGCTATCCTTCAGTTTATGAAAAAAAAAAATCTCTGTATAGAACTATGCGCTTCACAGTCCCAAAGTCGTGGTGTTCAGAGTTGTGTTAATGCGCACATAGGAAGCACACCACGCGAAACTGTGCGGGAGAGACCAATGTCGCTCCCATGGTTCCGACCTTGCCATGATGGTGAAAGATAGTTTCTTCTTTTAATTCGCATGTGTATGGAATGTTCCTTTGTTCCTTCGCTTTCTAATTTGGTCGGTGGAAGGGTTATGAAAGCGGTGGAAGGTTTAGTTGCTATTTCAGTAGTTATCAGAAGATGGCGGTAAGCAAGGGCCCTTTGATTGCTAAATCTGTACAAATACAAGCTGGAAGGGCGAAAGAGAAAGTAATTAGTAAAAACTAATTATGTTCTTTTTTCTTTGTAGACAGAAATGTAAATTAAGTACCATTGGATAATAGTGTTTTTACGCGGACATTTTATTAAGTTACGCATCTAATAATACTAAAATATATTATCTGTATTGACATTTCATTATTCATTCGATTAAACGGAATACGGTACTTAAGGGTACCATATTCTTTTAACACTTTTAAAGTGATTATTAGATTATTATCGTGCTTCCAGCTATTCTGATTCATTTTTTCGGTTTTTTATTTTACATAAAATTTTAACCGTGGCCTTGTAAAGGCTCAGAAAAAAATTTTCTGAAGAAGCATTCCCTCTAATTTTAGCTACAAGCCGCCACTACAATCGACTGTAGAAAAACCATACTTTCTGATTTATATATGATGGATGCCAAAATCCAAACTGTTCTATCATTCTTCACACTATGTATATATGTCATATTTTAAGAATGCATTTGTCATTCTCAAGAATAACAAGCAGTTTTACTAAGGAAAATGGGTAAAATGAATTTTCAGCTCTGAAACTAATGTACTGTTGCATGTAAGGATGCCAAGCCCCATCCAAATGCGATCTATATTAATTATTACACGTGACATCTTTTCTACTTTCACAAGATACTAGATTAGCATTACTTTCGGAGTAATAATATTGCAGATTGCCGGCCTCCGTGGCGTGTGTGATGGCGTCTCGGCCTTTTATCCACAGGTCCCGGGTTCGAATCCCGATCAGACATGGCATTTTTCACACACGCTACAATTTCATTTCATCCTCTGAAGAAGATATACCTTATCCGGTGGTTCCGGAGGTTAAACAAAAAAAAAAATTTATATCTAAAACCCTAATAAACCTGTACAAATCAAAAAAAAAAAAAAATCTCTATTTCTGTTTAGAAACAGTTCATTAGTCTAGCCTAATGCGCATGTTTCGTAGTGTTAATCGATTTTATTAATTAAACACTTTTTTTATAGATTCAAAAATTACACTTCTATACACTAAAAAGTTTTTAACGTAGTAAAATGATTATTTTTTTTTTTTTTTTTTTTTTATTTATCATATACAGCAGTATATCCTATAACTAGTAGAATTTCTAAAAAAAAAAGAAAAAGAAACACAAAGAAATAACACATTTATTCAACATCATATACTTTATAGAAGTGACACCAACCGGCAATGGGACCCCATGGTAATAAGAAAGGAAAAGAGAAGTAAATTTGGTACAACGTAAATTATTTAAATAGTCGTTTGCGAATACAGAACATATCTCTACTTCAGCGGCGTTTGAGAGGCTTTCTAGATTTTCCTGGTAGAAGGGAATGTTTACGTACTGCGTCATACGATTACTACTAACATCAAATTTGTCTTTAAAATAGTAGATAGATTATTTAAAAGACATCGCTATCCTACTGTAGTTTCAATAATATTCAAATTGTTTTTGAATGTTTTACAGTTTTTAAGAAAATCATATCTCTAAAAATATAAAAAATTAAAATTAATTTTCTTTTAAGTTATTTAGTTAGGTGAGTTGATTCTTTTGAATTACTATTTTTATGATTTTTTAAAATTAATTAAAAAACGTGATGAAAAATTAAACTAAAATTTAGAACTACTAGATAATTAAAAAATCTGATGTGGACACCACGAAAATCTAAAAATAATACGATTCTAAATTATATTTTCAATTAATATTAAATAATCAGATGTTTCATCAAATCTATTACATATACATATATGTAATAATGCCTATTAAATTACTGTTAAAATTTTTTAAACTGCATATAACTTTATGTCACTAATAACTTCTGATTTTTTTTTTTTTTTTTTATTATTATTGATTGTAAAGAATTTTTTTTTACAATCACGGGTTAATAATTATTAATAAATCAATAAAAAAAGAATAAAAAAAAAGAAAAGGAGTTGAAGTCTTATTCGAATCGATGTGCTTTCCCCATGCAAGATTTCAATAATTAAAATTTTTTTTTGGCTATAACTCTGGAACTAATTAAAATAGGTACCACTTATGATAAATCATTGAAAAGCTCTCCATCAGGACTTATTACATCAGTTAAGAAAAAGTTCAAAATCCATATTTTTGAGGATTTTAGGCTTTTTTTTTGGATTTTAGGGATTTTTGGACACTTTTGGTTCCGTCGATTGCTCAGAAAGGGAGGTGCATAACTAGATGTTACAACAGTAATAAATCTAAAATTTCAACATTCAACACAAGTCGTTTTTGAGTTATGCAAGATACGTAAGTACGTACAGACGTTACGATGAAACTAATCGAAATGGATTGAGGGATGTTAAAAAAGGATATTTTCGTTGAAATCTGAAAACCAAAATTTTTCGAACCTTCTTTTCTTTTCATTTATATTATAATATATTCAACAGATCACCTTATTAAACAATAAATTATAAAATATATAAAAACATAAATTGTAAAACAAAAAATTAAATGTTATTAATGAACATGAAATATTACTGTAATAAATATACTGAAAATTACTTCAAAATAATTCAAAGTTCAGAAGGCGTTATTGAAAATTATTCTGACCGCATATTTACGTACATATTGAAAGGGATTCAGAAAATTTAGTTTTTAAAATTATTTAAATTTATAGAGTATTATTTCATCGAAGGAAAATATTTTTTTATTTATCGTTGAATCCAACAATTAAAGTCGTTAGTGACTGGAGTGTAACTATAAATTTATGGCAAACTTGTAGTCATGAACAGACTCAGGTCGACTACTCCTAAGACAGGTACTTAATTGTACCCCGACCACAAAAGAATAACAATATCCACCATCTTGTATTCAAATTCAAAATAATAAATTAATTTTACTAGGATTTGAACCTAAGAATTTTCGATTTCGAAATCAGCTGATTTCGAAGCCGCATGAGCTAATTTGGAGCATCAAGAAACGATTATAGTTCAAAAGAGAATAAAGATTAAGCATTATAAATATAAATGATGATTAAAGTCCTAAACAAGTATTTTAATTATTAAATAATGATAAATAGATACTAAAAAAAAATAACTTTTTGTATAACAAAACAATGAAGAAAAATAGAATTAACAAATAAGTAATATTTACTAACCAATAAAATATAATAATAATAATAATTTTAATAGATATTATATATTTATAATGAATTTCCTGCTTGATAAGTTTTCCTATACAATTTTTTTGTTTTTTCTGTTTTAAAAAATCTGATGTGGACAACATATGACTTCCTTAGACGCCTATTAAATTACATATACATTTTTTTTTTTTTTTTTTTTTTTTTTTTTATGAAAAGTAGATAACATTTTATTTCATTAAAAGGTTAACTTCTGATATGTTTTATAACTTTATTTTTTTATTGTTGAATTACTGTTTTTCGTAAACTATTTTTTACAGAGGTTAATTGTTATTAATAAATCAATATATGTAAATTAAAATAAAAGTTAAAAAAAGAACAGCAGATGAAGTCAGATTCAAACCGATGTTTTTACCCTTGTAAGATCCAAATACTTCATTAATTAATTTCTTTTTCTACTATTCTGGAACAAATGAAAATAAGTATTACTTATCGTATTATTATTGTATTATTGGCTCTCAATGAGGGTTTATAAATTCAGTAAGAAAAAGTCCAAAATCTAAATTGTTCTGGATGTTGGTCTTTTTTTGGATATTTTTAGTTCAGTTTGTTACAATCAAAAGAGGCGGTCAAGAATTAGATGTTACAAAATCCTAATTCAAAATTTCAACATACTATGGCTAATCGTTTTTTTGTTATGCGAGATACGTACGTACGTATACACATCACGCCGACATTAGTCAAAATGTATTCAGGGGTGGTCAAAACGTATATTTCCGGTTGAAATCTGAAAACTGAAACTTTTCTCGATCACAGTACTTCCTTTATTTCTTACAAGAAAGTAAAAGTGGTTTACACCGATCATGAATTTGTTTTTTTTTTTTTAATCATCTTATAACTCGTTCTATTAGTGCAGTAGAGAAAATATGTTATAAACGAAAATAAAGAAATTTTATGAAATTGAAACAGTTTCTTTTTTATTATAATTAACAAACTTTAAATAAAAAGTAAATAAGTGTATACTGATACACTTTCTTCTTCTTTTTCATTTTAGACCCAACTTTTTTGCATCACATCTTTGGTTGCAATGAAATAACAAGAAGATTTTATAAAGGTTTAAATACATTAAAAACGAAATTCGAAGGATAGAGTTAAAACAGAAAAAAACTTTCTTCGCTTCGTCAAATACTTTTTATTTATTTATTTTTTTTTTGCTAGAACTGTACGTATTGAAATACATAATATTTTTTAAAATTATAATAAAACTTATAAAAAAAAAACATAAAAATAAAATATATAAATTAAAAGGAAAAAATGAAGGAGAAAACACAATTTGAGAGATATTTTTTTAAATTTAGTTTTGTAATGAACATAGAAAAATGCGAAGTAATATTATTTTTTCTCACTACACATTACGGTTATTATCCCAATCTTTTTGTTACTTGAGGCTTGTTTTATGAGAGACTGTAGTACGTAGCCTAAACGGTTATTCTCTCTATTTATCGTAGTGATAAACACATTGGGTTTTTCTAAATTTAACCACACTATTGCTGTATAGTTTTACTTGATAAAGTTTATATTTATATATATATAAATTAACTTTAATGTTTATACAGATATAATTTAGCAAAGTTAAAAATGTTTTTAAAACGTTACTTATTTTCAGTCTTGTGTGTAAATGTTCGCTCTTACTTGGAAATTTATTCATAAAATTACTGTATTATAGATAACGTGAGACCGATGCTTCCCTCTTCCATGTTCCGTCTACCAGTCTTTTTTTTACATTATAACATAACAAACATTAATTATTAGTTAACTTAAATAAAATATAAATTTATTTAAATTAACGAAATACGTATTAAATTTAACGCAAAAAAATTATTTGAAATTAAAATAGATATCTTTAAATTAATTTCACCGATATGAAAAACGAATGCATGAATAATTACACTTTCACTTAGATAAAAGAAATAATTATTGAAAATATAATTAAACAACAAATACATTATTTCATCAAAAATTCTTAGAACTTGTTTATTATTTAATAATTTCTTAATAAAATTTATTTAACTCATTGTTTAATCGCATTAATTTCTAGACCTTATTTATTTATGTTTTATTATTTTCATTAAAAAAGAAAACTGTTAATGATTGGTCCTATGTTTATAATTACTAATAAATAAATTTAAGTACAATTATGTAGGCGTTAAGCTTATTTAGACTCAACCGTTTTATCATCTAATAAATACCTGGTACTGCGATCTATCTTTAGATTATGAATGAAACCAATACATAAATTTTTGCTTCATCGATGAAGCAAAAATTTATGTATGATAAAATTAATTATGAACATGATATATATAATTAATGAACACTCTACTCTGTCTCTATAATTGTATACTGATGGTGTAGCGCAATCAATAAATAGAGAGAGGTAGAAAAGGATTTACAAAGATAATTATGTATTGATTATCGATTGAAGAATAATTTTCTAAAAAAAAAAAATACAGACTCTTGTAAACATTATTATATACACGTGTAACATGTTTTTCCTAAATAAGATTTTTCTTTTCTTTTATTCTTTTAATTGAGTACTTTTAAGAGGAACTTTAAAAGAGATACAGTTGTGAAAAAAATCTAATTAATTGTTTATTTCGATTTAAACGGTTAGTTGCCTTGTTATGTCGATCGGTTGGCGAACCAATTTAGTTACTGACTTTTATTTTTCATCAGACACGATTTCATCTAATTACCTTTCTACTCACGTCAACTTTACGTGAAGTTTCTACCTAAAAAAAAAAGTTCTTTAGTTACATCAAAAAGCTTTTATTAATACTTATTTAGTTTATCATTAGTTTCACTGTAATTTTAACGTATTATTTTTAATGCAAAAAATATTATTTAACTCTTAAGTCATTAGATAAATTCTGCATTCAATTTCGAAGAGATCTATAATTAGCCTTTCGGCACTCCAACAACTATTGTTTTATTCATCCTGACATCCTTGGTATAGATTTAGACAAATCTTACCTTACAAACTAACCTAAACTAAGGAAGAAGAGATCAAAAATAAGAAAAAGAAATTAATGGTGAAAAATAATTATCTATCCATGAAGGGACAACACAAATCCATCTTAAATACTGAGGAATTTTCCAGCCAAAATTCCCATATTTGTCCGAAAAACTCTCAAAAGACTGGAAAGTTTTTGCCCAGGATGTCAGTGGTACATTTATGATTATGGATTTAGCGCTGGCCACATCAAATATAACCGTAAATAATAAGTGGTTTCCTTCAAATATTAAAGCTTTTCTCAAGGACAGAATTTCTAAAAGGAAATTTTCGCTTATTGCCGGAATTGCTTTATAACGAGAGTATCCAAGTGAATTCACTTAAAAAACCATCATAATTGAACTCAAATTTCATGTTAACTATTCCCCTTATAATTTATTATTTTATAAAATTTTAATTTTTTTTTTTTAAATGGAATCATAAAATTTATCTAATAAAATCAATCCAGCCATAACTATTAATGCGAGATATCAATCAAATTTTCTTTAATACTCTTATTATACCAAGCTAAAACTAGTAGTTACCTAGAAATTGAGCCTAATTCATATTTATACTCGTTTAAACTTATTTTATTTATGCTTTTATTAATTAAATTCCGGTTTAATATGACGAAATTGTCGTTTCTCATATATCTAAAAAATATCTAATCTTACCTGATGGCAGCTATGCTTTCAGATATTATCATAAATTTACGTTAAATATAATTCAAATGCATAAATAAAAATGTATAAGAGCGATACAAAACGTTATATATTACCCAAGATTAAACGAAGAAGAATGATGGAAAAATTTTTGTAATTTATGTGAGCTCATTACAAACATTTAGTAATTAACTTTTATTTTTCATCAGACACGATTTCATCTAATTTCACTGATAGAAAAAAAAAAAATTTTTTTTATGATTCTCTAAGTATGATACCGATCGTTTCTTGAATTGATTTTTTGTGTACATAACAGATCTAAAAATACAATTTTTCTATTACCCTTACTTTTAAATAAATTATTTACAAAAAAAATTAAGCCAAAATATAGTTAAAATCTGTAAAATTTATATTTTTGAATGGCTATCCTATGTTAGAATGAGTTCGCTAATGCTTTTTTTTTATAAATAGCCACAGGCACATCCCAAATTAATGTCCAACAGTAATCAACTAGCATGTTAGTATTCCATTTCCCATTATAACGGCTTTCCATCACCAAAATGGCTTGGTGGAAACGTTCACCGTGATTGTCGTTTCCATTGATTTGACATTTCCAAGGTTGTTTGGGAAAAAATCCAGATGTAAATGGAGGAAATGTATTTTCAAAGACATATTACATTCCATACCTTTGTATGAAATAAGAATTTCATTAACAATATCGTAATAATTGTCGAATTTTTGTTTTCCAAGAAAATTTTTGCAAACTTCTTTAAATAAAGCCCAAGCTGCCCTCTCTGCATTATTTAACATTTTAACATCTTATCCTCGTCACCAATTTTACATTGAAAGTACAAATGATATGATTTTTCAGTAACTCACCACATACATGAAAAAAAGCATCCACTTATTTACACAATAACCCCCAACAAACTTAAGACAGTAATAAG
>JAAAKQ030115608.1:0-13933 GCA_010016005.3 Zanna intricata
TTATAGATATTGTTTGTTTTTAAGTCATTTACATATTAATCGATCATTGCATTCAAAGAAAATTTGAATAAACAAATTAATTTAAACAAAATAATCTAAGGAAGTATTATCTATTTTAATGTTTTTAAGAAATCTTTAAAAGATTTGGAACTATATTTTAAACAGCAATAAAACCCATTGTTTTAATACCTTCTTTTAAAGCTGTCACGAAAGTGGATTAAGTAGTTTTTTATTGAGCGTGATAAAATACATCAACCGGTAACGCATTCAGTCATTATACAAAAAGTAAATCACTGTATAGCTACAAAGAGTACTTTGTACACACTAATACGATATTTCACTTCATTTGTTCAAATGTCACATTTGACATCTTCATTTTCTTCAAAACATTGTTTTAACGCTGACAGATATTTGGTGGTGACTTATTGTTTTATGGTTTCTGTTTGTTGGTCACTCCGTAAATTACATGCAGGCCTATTTATTATAACGGTACTCGTTTCAATTGTAATAATTTCATTTTTCTTCTTTTTATCTTAGATATTTTTTAATGATACAAATATCTTTGTTAATATAAAACTCTTTTTTTTCCCAAGTTGGATTGCTTAAAATTCTTAAAATAAATATTTTTTTTTGATTCACTTATGATTCAGAATTTTTTTTTTTATAGTGTTTGAAATATTATCACTAGACAATTATTATTATTTCTTGGTATTCATTTTTTTTTTTTTAATTTCTCGTGTTTTAAATAAAATCGATAAACTCTGTATCTAATTTTTACTTTCCATAATGAAATTGTGTTTGGAAAATACGATTTGATATCGAAAAGAATGAAATATATTATATTTGTAACTAACAATTTAATTAAAAGATATATTTCCAATCTTAGTTCATTTTCGGTTTATTCCTTTTGTAAACAGATCAATCAAATTTAATTAAATGTTATTAAATTATACGTATGGCAATTAAACATTTAACAAAAAAAAAAGTAATAAATGATAATTGAATATTTTACCGTAGGGTAAAAAGAGAATAATTTTTGGTAAATTTTTTTTTAATACATTAAATTGTTTTAATAGCAATTCTAATAATTATTATTTTTCTTTTGAATATTTATAAACATATTAAATATTAATTACTTAAAATATAAGCTTATAAACCTATAACACCAACATAAATATGCTTATATACTGAAAACCGAATTTAACCAAATTTTTATTTTTTTATTTTTTACGAAACAACAAATTGTTCGTGAAACGTATAAAGAACAAATTTACAGACTTGACTTTTATACAGTTTTGTCTACTTTTTTTTATTTATTTTTTTAAACATAACACCACACGTTAGTCTATCTTCACCGGTTAAAAAGTATGAATTCGTTATTCGCGTGTAACCGATTCTAAGTCTAGTCACCGCCATTTGTTCACGGCGAGTTAGTTTCAGTCGCTCTTCTACTTGAATGGAGAGGATTTAACTGAATTTAATTTAGTGCCAAGTCCTCTCCATTCATTATTACAGTAAGTTCTAATTATATATTTTAGACAAATCTTTATATTAGCCACTCGTACAGGAATAGCATCGAAGTTGTTACAAACTGCTGCCATTTCGGCAGCTTCGTCTGCACTTTCATTTTCTGCAAAACCAGCATGCCCAGGAGTACATACAAGTACGCATCGCTGTCCTCGTCTATTTAAAACATATTATATAGAGAGGATGTTAGCAATCAGGACTTCCTTAAAATTTTTGTTCCGTATTGTAGTAAGTGCACTCAGCGAGTCGGAACATATAAGCACTCTCTTTTCGCAAAAATGTTCGCAAGCGAAAAGCTTGCTGTATTGCAGTGAGTTCTGCCGTATACACGCTTTCCGTATCTGGCAGCTTCCAAAAAAAAGTCTCTTTTATAATTAGAGGAATTATCAAAAAAAGAAGACTGTTTCATACTTTTAAAAAGTGTGTATCTGTTAAAATAGAATTAGGTAAAATATAAAAAAATGTTGTTATTATTATTATTATTACCGTAATTTTTTTTTTGTGGTATTTTTACACATAATAGTTTGGTGCAAAAGTAAAGTTATTGTGCTAAAATGACTGGATATCTACATAATACAATATCTTGTTTTTTTTTTTTTAAATACCAAATTTATGAATACTTCAAACTATAATGGATTATACACATTTTTATGACTTGTATTACAAATCATCGTTATTAAAATTAGGCTTATATAAACGAAATGGCATTTAGAACCAGTCCATAGGCTTGAAATGATCCCTATGTAGTAAACATTGAGGGCTTCCGTGACTGAAGCATTTTAAAGAATCGGGCTTAGTAGTCTGCTTTAACACTAAGCAGTAAGGAATATAGTTAGAATAGTGGAATCAGGAGAAGCATGAGGAAAGCTGTTTTTAGTCTTCCGACCGACCGACCATCTATAACCTTTGCGAGAGGCTTGCCGGTGAGTGATCCTTTTATGCAGATGAGTCTCTGACCGCTTCTGCACGTGCCTCGTTCCCGCTACTCTATCACAACCATCAACGGAACAGCGTCCTCTCCATCAGTCTTTTTAACTTATTACCACTCCTCTCATTCATTTCCACGTTCCTTGTAAACTACTGTTTTATCACTAGTATTCAATATTGCACCAATTCCTATACTTGTATCAGCAAAGTATTCGACGCTTCCAGTGGGTTTCATTATTACATTCAACTCTCCGTAACCGATACCTGTTAAAGATCTATTAGTAAAATGGTTACGTGTAATGTAACCGCATTTAAACGTATTGGATTTGTTCTCCATTAGATTCAGTATTAATTTAATTCACTGGATAGACACACGATCTGATTCTTCCAAAGATATCAATTTATATGCAAATTATGTCGATTTTAAATATTGTTTTATATATAAATATATATATGTATAAGATTTAAATTTTACTATTTATAATCAAATACATCGAACTTTTCATACATCTATTTTTGTTATAATATAAATCGCATATTAGAAAAGATTTTAAGATAATTAAGTCTATAGGAATAATTAAGTATGTAGTCTATTTTTTTAACCAAAATTAACGAAAAAATGTATAAACTTTTATTTTTAATTACATCTGTCTTTTTTTTTAATTACGTGGTTTCCCTTTAAAAAATATAGTAAAATTTTTCTATAGATTCAAAATTATAATGATTATTTTTCTGTTACTTTTACGTTTTATTAAGTTTAGTTCATTGACTGTTGTTCCCGAACACAGTACATAAATTCTATTTGCAAATAACATCTTTTAACTATAAATAACATGTTTAACTTATTTCTATTCAAAATTATATTGTGAAAATAATAAATGTCTCTTTTGGAAAGTTAAAATATTTTAACACAGTTATGATGGTTTTTATAATCACATTTGTAAAAAGTTGTGAATACAGAGATAAAAGAATCTTTAAAAAATATTCAAAATCAACCTCTACCGTAATACATTTCGTAATTTCTTGTATTACCCATTTTTACATGCAGTAAATAGTAATCTTTTAAAATATTGAATTTCTTATTTTTTTGATTTTGATTAATAATCTAATAACTTATTCCTGCATTTCAATTTTTTTCTCACATTTTTGTCTCAATGAAAAGTAAAATATAAACTAAACTAAAAATTTAAACGAAAGTTTTGTGTAACATTATTATATATTCTTTCCCGTAACTGAAAATGCTAGATATTATTTATAAATTATTATTTAACAGTTTTTATAAAATGAAAACCTTTCTTGGAAGTGTAATCTTAAACAGTTCAAAACCAAATTAAGGGGTCTCATATAGATAGAAAATTATATAACCGATATTAAGATAAAAGTCAATGTATTAATCTTCAACCCTGGCTTCATCTTTATTATAAATTTCTGTTGAACTTCAGTATTATATTTACTTTGTTTGTTAACAGCAACGGAAAATGCTGCCTACCTGAATTTTCGATTCGATACGAATAAGAATAGAAAGATTTTTGTTAAATTTTCATTAAGTTTTTTACAATGTTATTACGTAAAAAATCTTAATTAAAAAAAAAAAAAAACTCGATTTCAGATATTTTATGATTATTATTATACGCATGGTTTTATTATTTTGGTGACAAAATTTTATCCTAAAAAATATACTAATACCATGAGATTCAGTATTAAAAAATATTTAAAATATTCAATATTAACAAAAGATAAAAATTAAAAAACACAACTATTTTTTGTTCAATAACATTTATAATTACAATCGGCTCCTGTGGAGCCATATGTAAGACTCCTGAAAATAGCACGTGACACGGGGGTGGTCCTTAAGGAACCCCAAAAATAAGTAATACACAATAAATAGTTGCAAGTACACTTGAAGTTCAATTTGAAATTTCAAGCTCAGTTATAAATCACAAAACATTAATTTCAGCACCACATAATACACAAAAAATAAAAAAAACATTAATAACAAAGAATAAACAGGAAAAGATAAAACAGGAATAAGAAAAAGATTAAAGACAAAGAAAATTAATACAATACTACGAAACTTTACAATACAATATCAGATTCCAAACTGTTAGGCAGATCATAAGTCGAATACTGCATACGTCTCAACCGTCCAACGTTCCTGCTGTTATCGAGTAGATTGCAAAGCTGTTTAAATGATTCTCAATCTATGAAGGTATTTGACATTCTATGGGATTGTTATGTAATTGATTAGGAATGGACTCACCTGTACCTAAACTGGTGGTCCGGAATTATTCCCTTATTTTCCAACACCGGTCAAAGCCTGTGCAGTAGTAGCTTCTCGATCAGGTTAGATTAGTAATAGGCTAATTTTTATTGACTTATAGGTCTGTAAGTTGGGTAAGTTGGTTTGTTGGCATCTTTCCTGCGACCACCTAATTCGGAAGTCCTAGAGCATAAGACCGAATGTCAATGCCACAAAGGGCCTTTGTACCTTAACAGTTAAGCAACCAAAACCTGTTACGCTTTTGGAGCTAACCTATCTACGTGAACAGTATAAGCGTGGTGCACATCACCCTTTCTTCGTGTTCCATCATTCGCTTGTTATATATTACAACTAGATTGGGTAGACGCACCCCATCTATATATAAAAGAATATATTACCAACCAATAAATAAAATTTATATTGTCAAGACAAGCAATTCGCTATCTAGCCTAGTCCGCTGCATACCAGCAAGTGCCTGCCCACCATATTATAGCGCTTAGAGTTGTAGTTAGCTGGTGGTCAGCCACTTTCCAAGAGTAGCTTCCTCACAGCAGCGCGGTAGGAATCTTACCGGGCTGATGTCGGTAAACTACTGATGTCGGTTGAACATCAGTTGTTGCAACCGCAACAAAGAACTCCCACAAGGTCCGACACTCGGCTCTTGCCACATCGACTTGACGTTGGTGAGCGGTCAATTTTCTCCTTGACCTCTAAGTTCCAGGGTAGTCGCAACTCTGGCTCCTCCAGGAGCAGGGCATACATCGTATGTTCACTCGACTGGACTTCCACGCAGATGGACAACTCATCAGCGGCCAGGAGGATGAAGAACAGATATTGGTTCTAATTGATGCGGTTGGTGAGCACTTGGGCCTCCATTGCTCTTAAAAATAAACCAGAGGCATACCATCTCCCCAAATCCTGTACGAACCTATAAAAGGACCTCCCCCCTTAGTCATGGTGTTCCATTCTCTCTGCCATGCTTTCATCGCGAAACCGTTCAGCCTCTTCCGCAGGCGGAAGATGGACAACTGTTCGAAATTTAGATCCGGTGCATTGTGATCAGTGATCCGCTCCGGTACGCCCGAAACCGCATCCCAAATACCTCGGCCACCTGCCTCTTCGCAATCTCCACATGACCACTCGAACTTTCACCACTAAATCGATTGGGAGAGCCTTTCCTGTTGTTTTCCGGTTGTTTTAAATACAAGAGTTCTACGCTGAGCACTCCTCAAATTTTGAAGAAGCGCTCTATTTCTATCCAACCTATGCGCCAAAACCGGCGCCGCGTTAGAGATCATAAGAAGCGTAAGAAAACGCTTTTCTTATTCTTGATACACCATGTACAACTTGGTCTGAAAGTTTCGTCTTAATTAGTCTGTAAGAAGAAACTTCCTGTGCAAGCTTCCCTGGTTTCAAGATCGCCACCTGCAACACCTTCCATTCCGCTAGGAAGTAAGACGTCTACAGCGTTAACCACATTCCTTATGTACGCGATACCTTTAAGGGATAATATGACTGGCATTTTGGGCGTCACTAAATCAAAAATCCCAGGGCGTTCCTTGGTTGACTAATTTTAGTATCTCCCTTGCAGAGGTCGGTGGGAAGCTGAATGACATTGGGCTGTCAGAGAATTCGTCAATATCTAACACCGTGACCCTCTTCGTCGTGGAGTAGAGACGTTACCTCTAGGTGTGAAGCAAACAATCGGTCTTTTCTTTGTCAATCCTCGCCCACGATCTAGTACCCCTCTGCAGGGCGTGGAGTGTTTCTGCCGATCGTTGCGGTTCCTTCACAGCCTTCCATAAAGAGCATTTGTCCCTACTCAGGTGTAAAAGATTTTCTTTTTACTTCCTGAATATCTCGTCTATGATAGCTTTCAACAATCTCCTCAGCTTTTGCGCCGTTTTATTAAGAAGAGTCCTGTTGTCTGGGCTTCTGAAAGGCTCAATTCCACCGAAGACGCCGCTTCGATACAATTAGTTCCCTCGGGTAGGTATTGTATCTGGCTGAGTGCAAATTTTCAGGTGTAGACCGCCATGCACCCTCCGGCATGACCGACGTAGTCAAAGATAAGTGGCGTGATCAATATTCCAGCGGTATCGATCGGAAACGTGTCAGTCATTTTCTCCTCGGTCTAGTCCTGATAAGAAGTCCAATCCGTTTCTCTCGGATGAAGAATAAGTCTCCCTTTCCTCCTTAGCATCCTCGTGCTCAATATGAGTAGAATGGGTGATGATGTTTCATAGTTGTTTTCAACCAGAGTGTGTGAAATGAAATACCTGAGGTGGCAAAAAAGTCAAGCAAATCCGGAATCCTCATCAGGTTCGTAAGGTATGTCAGCTGGAACCCTTATATCACGTCCAGGTGTAGATTCTGGACACACCTCCTCACTATTCTACTCCTACTGGTTTTCAACCGGGAATACCACACTGGGTCATTTCAGTCTCCTCCGGCAATAAATCTAGAACCCAGAGTCGCAAAGTAATCGGAAAACAGATCATCAGTTACAGTATGACGCTACACAACAGGCCCCATCCAGTCTTTAATTTCAACCGAGGTTGTCGAAACACAACAGGCCCCAACCAGTCTTTAATTTCAACCGAGGTTGCCGGAATCTGCTCAGTGCAGAAGCCCGTAAATTAATATACCTTAGAGAACTAACCAGATTTGCGGTTCCCCATGGGTTCTCTCATTCGGGTTAATCGGCACAAACACAGAATAACGCTGAAACTTAAGGTAATTCCGGTCAGGAAAGTACCTTTCCGATATAAGTATTAAGTCCAGGGATTTGAAACTACCATAACCCCTAGTTCCTCAATCCTAAAAAGTAGGCCGTTAATGTTCCATATTCGTAGAAATTTATAAATCAATAGATTTACACCAGGAGAGCAACTGGGTGAGCTAGGCTATCAGATTCCCAATCTAATGTACTAAGAAGTCTATACTTGATGAAAGTCTATCCAACTTGCCCACACTGCCCTCACTAGCACGTCCAGCTGCCGCAGCATACGTATTATGAAGAGTTTGAGGCTTCGCATAGACTGACCATGGCATTCCATGACCCAACGAAGGGAAGTTTTTATCATCAAGCGCGGAGCCAGCCACCTTCGGTTAGCGGATTTGACACTCGGAGCAGCTGCGAGTTCCAATTCGCTTTGCCCTACGCTTCCTCACCAATATCTCTTGATATAGTCTGTAACCTTGGTAGCTTGCAAAGAGCATTCCTATTTATGTATATAGATTATTATTCATTTCTTTTTTTTTTTTATTTTATTTTATTTGTTATGAAAGAGCGGAGATCAACAGTTCGATGTAAATTGGTAGCGTGTGAAAAGATGTCATACCTGACCGGGATTCAAATTTGAATCTGCGAAATATGGATTATTATATTTTTTATCCTGATTGTATTTTTTTAGATTTCGTTATAAATTACAGTTAAAAATATTTTATTTTTCTTGGGTAAATTTCTAGGTTAAGTTTAACATTCAGAGACAAAACTCTTTTATATTTTGAAAAATTGCTGTCAAGATAACTTATACTCGTATGCTGTATAACTGTAATTTTATTCTCTAAGAAATGAGTTCTCCAGAAATGGTGCATAGCAATTTCTGCTTATCTAACAATTTTCTCATTCCATTTTAAAATAATTATACTCTAAATAACAGTAATCATAGAAGTAAAATTCAATTTTAATTATATATTTTTATTAGTTCTAAATTGTTTGTAACTTATTATTGATGCATCACTAAGGCATAAATATATTATTTAGCAGAATATCTGTATTTCTACATCCATTATCAGGCGAATTTAAAGTGCAACCTTTTACAATTTTTATTATATTATCTATGCTAAGGTGAAAAATTAATACGAACAATCAAAGAAGTAAAATATGAAAATTTAAACATTTTAAATACTAAATAATGATTTCAAACTACACATTATTAGACTTCGAATTTATTACATTTGAACTCTTCATTTTATTACACTACACAATAATACATACTCACATATTATTAACGATTTTTTTTTTATCAAATCCTAATTGGTGACTTAAAGATTTGATGAAAAACACTGGAAGTTGTACAGGGTTTTTTCTTCGTGGTTTTTCTGTTTGCTAAAAGTGAAATTTATCTTTGTCACACTTCCACAATATTTTCTGATTACTCTCAATATTCTTATTTATCTTTGTGTCTCTTTCCTGCTACTGTTTGCTAGTACATACTGTATTTATACACCACATGTTTTTTAAATGAAATAAGAAAAACTATAGATAAGTAAATTCGAACTTTTCTCAGTAATTTTTTTCTTTAACAATTGCTTATAATTATTTTGTTTTTATTTTCGTGTCAAATAATATTATTATTATTAGTAGAACAACTTCAATATATTTTATGTTATGACTGCTTTTATGTCACGTTTTTAAAAAAAAATTTTTTATTACAAGGATTTAAATTTTTTGATTTGATTAAAATGTATACTAACATTAATAAATAATAAAATTTATTTTATTAATTGATGCTAGATCATAGATTAAGTCTTCATTTAAAGTAATTTCATACCTTGTTCTTCGTGTTTAAATTTTTTTATTTTGAAATGTAGGTCAATCTATAAGCTTTTTATTTACGTATTGCTATGTTTTATTAAACATTTTTGTCCTAAAATATGAAACCGGTTCCTAACCTCAGTATCCATAAAAATAAAGATAATTTTTTTTTTATGTTTAGATCATTGATATTTAAATGAAAATATCGCAGTTTTAAAAATGAAAAAAAAATGTAAATACTTTTTTTGTTAAACTTTTTTTTTTACATTTATTTATAATGTGATGTGCTGAGTTTATATATTATGTTATACGCAAGAAAATTTTTTTTTACGCCGACTATGAAAGGAGTGCTTTGGTTTTTTTTTTTTTTATTTTAGTCGTTTTACTTCGTTTGTATGTGTACATACCGGATTTAAAGTCGGTTCTAGGTTTATATAAGTCCTTATATATAACTATTTCCTGCTCTTTAATGACATAGTGGGATTTGCTTGTCGCAAATAAAGTTGCTCTGTTGAATTTACGGTTTTACTAGAACAGTTATTATTTATTTCCTTCACACTTTACGTTGGCCTTTCATTTTAAAATGATTTAAAAAAAAAAAAGTTACGCTGTTTGTAAGCGTGTTCATTTCAGTCGACAGTTAATTTATTCAATTATTAAGGAGGCGAATTAAGTACACGTATTTAATCATTACATTATAATATAATAAAGAAGAATGTAAAGATTATTTTCTTAAAAAGCTTCGCTTATTTAAAAGAATTTGTTTTTTGGTAATCAGATAAAAAAATTTTTTATAATTCTCTACGGTAATCTTTTTGGAAATTGTTTCATGTCGAACATCCGGTACATCAGTTAGTTGCTCTACCTTCCTTTCAGATTTTTCTAACTTCTTTGATATACAAATATATTGAAGTGTGAGTGAGTGTGTTTGTGTGTGTGTATGCAGAAGAGACACCAATTAGAGAGGTGTCACATCTAGGGCTGAAAGTCGGTTGCATTTTGTTGGGCTTGGTGCACAATTTTGTAACAGATATTCGGGATTGTAAAGAATATAATGCGAAACTGCTTCACTTCTTACTCTTCCTGACGTTACATCATTTATTCAGTGATATTAAATGTAAAATATGTAAATATAATAAATTTTTAAATTTGTCTGTATTAATATATAAATGTAAGCAGGAGTAGGAATAATATATCTTATCTTTAAAAATAGGTCCATAATGTTTTTACATTTTTTTCATCCTATTTGCTTAAAAATTATTCCTAATTTTATTTCTTACAAGACGTTATCATTTTAGTAGCAGAAATTAAACTTTTTTTAGCACTTCCTATATGTTATTATTTTTTTTTTTTTAAGGAAACATTATCGTCTTCAGCTTGTATGCGTAGCTCCATTTTCGAAAAATCTTAAAAAATCTAACACAAAAAATATTTTATTGCAATAAGTTAGAATTGTGCGTTAGCAATTTACTACAAAAAAAATGATAATATATATATATATACAGAGCGAATTAATAATATTTTTAAGATTGTTTATTAATATGTTTAAATATTTAAATAAAATATATATATGAATTTAAAAAAAAAAAAAATATTTTGCCCTACTTGCCTTATTAGTTTTGTTAGATTTTCCTTTGTATTATTGTGTAACAAAAGAAAATAGGTTATCTAACACTGCTTTTAATGTAAAAATGTTTTACTTTTTCTTTCCTAACATGTGATTTTCCTGAATTTTATTAATATAAATTACAGATTGACAAAAGAAGTAATGTAAAAAACTATAATTATTAGTTTTTAGACATGTACTTACTCAAGTGAGATGTTACACAGAATAGTATTAATATAATTAATAATGTTTAATAATAGTTGTATAATCATTAAATCTACAAAAATTGAATTTTTTTTAGCCACTTTTAATTAAATACGAATATTTTTTGAAAAAAAATGAATGATCGTCAGAGGAAAATAAGCAAATTAAGATAAATAACCAGAAAACAATGACAAGCAGGTGCATGCGAGGTGGCAGATTGCTAATATTTGGCTGGGTGAAAGAAAATTGATACAATTGCCAATTTTTGTATTCGAAACCCTGATTTAATCTGAAAAATGATGTAGGAAAGATTTATCAAGCCTCGGATCGCTTAAACAAAACAACACATTAATCAGGAGAAAAATCTATTGACATCCTAAACAGCATCACTCTTTGAGAAAATGATTTTTTTTTTTTTACAAAAACGTTTGGATTTTATATGACTTAGGAAAAAAGTCAAGAGTATAAACCATCGAAATATAGTGTCGAGATGATACTATATCATAACTCGTAAAGTAAAATAATATGGTTCTTATATATATAAAAAGTGATCAACATGAGGATACGCTATGGTTAATTTTATTGCTCCATTCATCTTTGTTTCTTTATTGTTTGAAGAAACTGTACAGAATAAGAAAAAAGATGACTAACAAGAACAGCGATTCTGAATATAATCAAAGTTTTTATTTGTTAATTCATGATAAATAAAACAGCGAAACAGTCGTTTTGAGAGAGGAAATATTTATCTTCACGGTTTGGAATGTGATGGATTGGTAGGTATCATAATAATTCTTGGAGGGTTGTAGAGAGGAAGACGACGAATTAAAAATAATTGGTTGCACTACATTAAACAAATATTCAGCTTTAATAGAACATAATTTTCATTCATAGTTATGTATTTATGTATTTCATTCATAGTCATATTTAGAAAGAAGTTATTATTAAAAATTATTTTTTTTTTAAATTTGTAATATTGCTTATAGTTTTTATTGAATTAACATAATGAATGAAAAATTTATTTTGTTGAAATGATTTATAATGTAAATTTTCTTCTAGAAAAGAATTAATTTCTCAGTCTTAGTTGTCAGTGAAATATTCCTAAAGAAACTGGTAAGTTTGTTTTTTAACGCAGATTAGCTCTTGTTTAAATTATTTCTACTTAATTATGTACTTGTTTGCTTTTTCTTCTGCAGTAGTATAATGAGGTGTCCTTCGTAGTTTTTTCTGTTATTCCCTTTGAGTTTTCTAAGCTTCAAAGTAATAATGCTCTGTTTATCTGCATAACTAGTTATATGAATAATTATCATTATCATCGTTAATATATACCACTACATTTTAATATTGCACCGACTGTAATTGTATTTTTGATTAGAAAAAAAGAAGTTAACTTGCAGTAATGTTAAAATAAATTCTAAATTACGTAATAAAGAAAGCAGTTTTATTTCATTAAATATTTTATTTTTATTACAAAACGTTTAAATAACTGCCATTGAAATATAATTTCAATTAGTATATAAAAAAATAAATAACAAAATAACATTAGATAAAATTGTAAGTTTCCTGAATTTGCAGGGAAACACCTATATAATAAAATTGTAGGTCTGAAAGCAATTCTTCTCATAATATATTGAAAATACTACAAATCTTAACTTTCTCAAAAAAAAAAGTAAATAAATAAAAGAAGTGGTTTGAGCATATTTTATGATTAGATCTTAATTTTATTTTATTACAACATTGAAGTTACATTAGATTTAAAAGTTGTTTCCTACTTATCGATATTACAGATATTTATTTGTTATTTAATAAGATATAATAATAAAGGATAGAACATAGGATAAAGAATAAAGGATATATAATAAAATAAAGAAATGAACCAGAACTTTTTTTCATAACTGTTTTAATAATTGTAATAACACATAAATAGTACAGAATATATCATAAAAAAATCATTAGATTAGGCAAATGCAACTTATACATTGGTTGCAACTTATACAACTTATACGTACGTAGGAATTATAATGTTATTACATTATAATTCCTTTTATTTAAATGGAATTTTCAAATCTCAAAAATCGATCGCATGAATATAATACAATAATCAGTCCCCCCTCCAAACAAAGATAATAAACTAAAAATAATGTCGGTTAATATTCGGTCTCATACCATCATGACCACCGCCAAGGAATAGTAATCTAAAATGAAAATATTTCATCACTTGACCTGGATTATATCTATAGAATTAAAATAAAAACGTGTATTAAAAAAATAAAGCAGAAAATTAGAATACATACTGCGTCATCCGAGGATTTCTACCCTAAGTACGGATATATTAACTCGATTATTCGTTATTTAAAATACAATCTAGAAGTTCAAAAGTACAAAAAAAAAACTAAGATACTACAGAATCTATTTTTATCTTTACAAGATTTTCTTTATTAAAATTTGAAAATTGTGAATCGAATAATTAATTTTAATATTGGAACAGCTACTGAAATATACATACCAAAAAAATGTTTTAAATGCAAATAATCGATGAACGGTCGAATAGATATTACAGGTTTAACTAAAATTTGCAACAACTTTACAAATCCATATTTTTATATGCTGATTGTTATTAAGACGTGGAATATTAAGTTTACCTCAGTAGAATAAGAAATGTGGGTTGTTTCGTGATAATATAGTTGTGGAGGGTGTTAGAAAGATTCTTAGTGTATTATTTTTTTAGTTAGTTTTTATCGGAGTGAGTACTACCTATAGGCCGGCCTCCGTGGCCGAGTGATAGCGTCTTGGCCTTTCATCCGGAGGTCCCGGGTTCGAATCCCGGTCAGGAATGGCATTTTTCACACACGCTGCAATTCATTCATCT
>JAAAKQ030115619.1:0-13933 GCA_010016005.3 Zanna intricata
GTTTTTTACGTAATTAACAGATTTACCTGATGAAGCAGTATTGCTGTGAAAGCGCTCGTGAACAAAAAAGAGAAAAATATTTTTTTAAATTCTTGTAGTTCTGCAAAAAAACGACTTTTTCGCAGAAAATTCGCTTTTTTTAAATGTATTTTCCATAATTATTTGTGCAAGAAATATACAAAACATTTATTAAGTGAGAAAATTATGATATATATATATATATATTTTTTTTTTTTTCATAATTTTTTTTTTATATATATATATATATATTTTTTTTTTTTTTTTTTTTTTTTTTTTTTCCATCTAACCAAGAAATAAAACAGAGTAATGGAATCGGGAGGGAAATTTGTTGTACATAATTATCTTGTTTCTAAAGTGGGTGGTTTCGCGGCGTCCCGTGTCTTCGTAGAAGGCATTGGACGCCATCAGAATTAAAATTAAATTGGCCTTACTATCAGCCGATGCAAGTGTCCCTCGGGACATTCACATCGGCGGCATCTCCCCGAGGTCGGTTGATGACTGTGGCGTTATCAGACCGAGGTGAAAAGACCACCTCCGGTAAAGCCCTTCAGGGCTAGGAACGGTGGGGGTGGTGTGACAACCGGTAATGTCACTTGGCGGGCGTTATTCCCCTCGGGGGGGGAACTCGATATGTACATAATTGATGTCCATTAAAAATAAACAACCATTTTATAAAGCAAATTTTAATTTTTCCTTAAAAATTTAATCTTTATTTTTTAACTATTGACAAAAGAAGGAATAATCAAGAAAAATTTTTCAGGAACTGAAGATAAGATTTTTTTTTATCATTTCGAATTCAAATAGTATGCAAGATTTCGGACTACTAAAACATATATAACAGGCGTCGATAAAGTTAAAAAAAAACAAACAAATATTATTAAAAAACAAATTCCAAACGCATTAATAATTCACCCGCCGAGAAAAAAAAAAGATCTGTAAGAAAAAATAAATTTGTAAACGTTAGATAAATAGTTCTTAATTACATGGTGTTCAAAATATTAAGCAATCACGCAATTCCAAGATTATTAACTTATCGAATAAAATCCTGCCATTTAGTATTAAAGGAACACTACCTTTAATTGTATATCAATAAAAAATAATTAAAGTAACTAGAAATACTAAAGCATTGATGATTATGAGGTCTATTTATCAAATACTAGAAGAGAAACTATGAAAAATAATTACCACGAAATTTATTTCAAATTTTATTTACTTTTAATGTTATCAAGAGCCATAACTTTTATTGAAACTAAGTAACACAAAATAACTCCCTCATGTATAAAAAAAAATAAAAAAATAGCTTTAAATTTTTCTGCTGGAAGCTATCCGTAAATTACGTCACGTTGCTAGCTGAAAAATGAGAGATTTATTCTAAGAATGTAACAATTTGTGTTGAAGGAAGAGATCATGCAATGAATTTTGTACGTCGCACCCGGGTTTGAAAAATACGAGTATATGTATTAACATAATAGGATTATGAAATATTACAATGTATCACGTATAACGTAAATGTGTACATATTTTTTTCCCTTTTCGAAAATATTCCAGTAAAACTTCTTCAATAAAATATTTTCGCACGTTTTATCATTTTAGTACTATCCGTTAAACGATTTTATGGCGCCAGGGGTTTTTCCACAGAGTAATGTAGGTTGTACTGAGAAATGTTTGAGAAAATCCAAAAATCCGAAGATCACCTAAAATAATATTTATTTCTTGATTTTACTATAAAAGAATATACGCTTGGTTCGAAAAATTATTTTATGAAATTAGAAAATTATCCTTGCGATCAACCGATCTGTTCGGAAAGTGAGAATACTAAGACCGAGATAGACGTATCTTTGGCCAGCCCACCGGGCTGGGCTGGTCTAGTGAATTACGAGACATCGCAAATCAGCTAATTTCGTAGTCGAGAGTTCTAAGGTTCAAATCCTAGTAAAGGTAATTAGTTTTATATGGATTTGAATACTGGATCGTGGATACAGGTGTTCTTTGGTGGTTGGGTTTCAACTAAGACCTGAGACTGTACATTCACATTCATAAATATCATCCTCATTCATCCCTCTGAAGTAAATACCTTACTGTAGTTCCGGAGGCTAAATAGTAAAAGAAAGAAAGAAAGACACATCTTTGGATTTTAATGACTTTTTATATAATTTGATTTCGATATCAATAGCTTTTGTTACTAAGTGAAATTAACAATTGTCGCAATAAAACCTTGGAGAAGGTATACAGGGTGTTTCATAATATTTATACGAAGAGCCGAGTTTTTTAAAACCGTTCTCAATTACAGTAAATCAGCTCAGTCTGCGACGAAGCGTTGCAAATGAAAAAGGTTGTAAAAATAAAAATTATGTATTCTGAACATATTTGAAGAACAGAGTGAAATATAATGAATTAAACAAAAAAAAAAAATTTATTCTGAATACATATAATATGTAATTCATACTTAAATTCATATAATATGATGGATTAATAATATTAATATGAGAAACATATGGGGAACATAGTTCCGAGAATAATATTTTGCACGAAAGTATAGCCTGCTTTTATAGAAGTACAAGCCAAGAAAGAACAGATCAACATTAAATGTCTTATGCGTAAATTTGTATGGATCTCTCTGTTTGAAATAGCATCAGGCAAAAACAAGCGACCGTTTGCTTTCAAATTTTCAGGATGCATTCGCGTTATCCCAGGTAAGATTTCAAGGGCTAGATCGAGGGTCTTATCCCTTTAACGGTTAAAATATTAAAGAAACAACAATTAATCCTTTTACTTCATTATATTTCTGCTACCACCGGCAACCTTTTTCTTTAACGAATATCTATAAAGTATTCATCCTTCGACGCGTTCGTTATTTTCACAACCATAAGAATAACGAACGCGTCGAAGATACAGGGGCGGAGCCCTGACCAGCTAGTGTATATGTATTATTTTTTCGTACATTATACACAAGTAGATCAAGTAATTAATAAATAAATATTAAATCCATCTGATACAGTTCAATAAAAGGAAACCCTCGCTTATCTATCTGTAGCGCTTTCTGAGCTTTAACACCATCCATTAGAATACCAATTTTTATACAATGCGCATAATTATAAATAATTATTTATTTATTATTATTATTTATTAATTTATTATAAATAAATATATTTTTTTTTTTAACGTATAGCTAAAATTTTAAAATTATAATTACTAGTTTTGTTTTTTAAACGTAACTATATTTCTAGCTATATATTTTATTTATAATTACGTGTATTTTTATAAAAATTGGTCTCCTGATGAAAGAGATTAATCTTTGAAAGCGCTGCAGATAGATAAGTAACTGCTCTTATCTTTTACTGAACAATCTGATGGATTATAGAGATAACAACATTTTCAGTTAAAAGTTCCCAAGACAAATAAGATGTTTCTATTTTTTTTTGACATGTTCGCACCTTTTTTTTTTCTTTTTTTTAACCTCCGAAACCACATTTAGGTATATCTTCAGAGGATGAGACGAATGAATTGTAAGCGTGTGTGAAAAATGCCATGCCTGACCGGGATTCGAACCCGGGACCTCCGGATGAAAGGCCGAGACGCTACCACTTACGCCACGGAGGCCGGCGACATGGTCGCACCTAGATTTCGGTCTTCGTAACCGATATTCTCGTTCTTCAATTAATGTAATACAATTACCTAATTTAAAATTAGCATTTTTTTTTTCGCGGCAACTGTTTTAAAACCGCCCAATTTTTTCAATCGGATTTAATTCGGAGAAAAAGAAAGTGATCTCCAAACGCTGTGACCTTTCTCGGCTGAAACTGAATCGATTTCAAGTAACCTAACTTGCGGATTATGCAGTTATATAAATATAAAATATTTATTAAACCATACCATACATTTCTGGTTTCAACATTGTACTTGAAATGACAGGTTATTTTGTAGTATGCCAATCGATCATGTCTGCTTTTCGCGTGTTCTAATTCTGTGCGCGGTTCTGATACACGTTATAGTATGAAACAGTATCTACGACGACGACTGAGTTAGAGGGAAGATTAAGAATAGCTACCGATCCTAATTAACAAAATTCAAATCGTCATGGCAATCTTCTGCTATTATACCAGATTTAAATATAAGAAACGCATTCTTGACAAAACAATTTTCGGAGGCGGATGAACAATGCAAACACGCTTGCCTTTAGAAATCGGAGCAGGAAGGTTGCGGTAAGAACAATCATTCACCGATATAATTTTCATGTACATACGATTCGTCCGTGTAAATCATAGATCTATTTTGGTTACGGCACTCTTTAATATTTTAAGTAACGTTGCCTCAGTTTCAGATTTTCTCATTTTTTTATAATCTATAGTATTTTTTTGCCATTTGAACCCCATTTCATTGATAATGCGCCGTAAAGACCAAACCTTTCCGTAAAACTGATCTTTTCTTTTACGACCGGTAATAGCGACTGAAGAGTATCGCGATCACATTTATTAATGTGATAGTTTAAATCGTTTCACGAATGACAGTTTCATCAAAGTTATCGACGGACGTTTTAGATTTTTTAAGTGTTCAGAATTTTTTTTTGGAGTACGGGATTTGTTTTGTTTCGTTTAAAATTTTTTGAACACTACTGAGTGAAATTCCCGTAGCATGGGTGACACGTTTCTGAACTTGTTTAAGAAGGATCGGTCCATCTTGTGACTCCTTTGTCGTAAACCTTTCGTCTCTTCTTCTCAATGTTTAGCCTCCGGTACCACCGTAAGGTACTACTTCAGAGGATGATGTGTATGAATTTGAATGAAGTATAGTCTTGTACAATCTCAGGTTGACCACTCCTGAGAAGTGTGAAACCCAACACCAAAGAACACCGGTATCCACGATTAAAATCTTTATTAAAATCCGTATATAAGTAACTGCCGTTACTAGGATTCGAACCTTAGAATTCTCGACTTCGAAATCAGCTGATTTGCGATTACGAGTTTAACCGCTAGACCAGCCCGGCGATGGTTGACTTCTCACCTCTTTCGCTTTATCTGTTTAGCCTCCGGAACTACCGTAAAGGTATTACTTCAGAGCATGAATGAGGATGATGTGTATGAATGAGAATGAAGTGTATTCTTGTACAATATCGGGTCGACCACTCCTGAGAAGTATGATTAATTGAAACCCAACCACCAAAGAAAACCGGTATCCACGATCTAGTATTAAAATCCGTATAAAAATAACTAACTCTACTAGGATTTGAACCTTAGAACTCTCCGACTTCGAAATCAGCTCATTTGCGATGTCGCGTTAACCACTAGACCAGCCCGGTGGGCTGACTTCTCTCGTCTGGCTATGAATAAGTTTACGTCTTCCCAATATTTTTCTTGTAAACCCCACTTCTTTCACCTTTCATGATAAATAAAGCGAAATTGTCGTACTCTCTTACGTTAAACTTATTATAATCAAAAGAAACAGAATCCGCTAACAAAAAAAAAATATATATAAATATAAAACTGTAACGACGACGATAATTTTCGTAAATAAAACAAAAGATGTTTCCACAAAACTAAATAACACACTCACACAGAAACAGTAACAAACACACTACGACAGCGAAGAAGAAATAAAAAGAATGCACATCCTTATCGAATTTCAAATTTCCGGCGAAAACGCTTGAAGGACAAACCTTATTGTGGTTTGCTCTACATATATGTATATATGAATGTATCCTATAAAACTTACTGTAAGAGATTCTTCTAAAAAAAAACACTTTTCAAAGGGTGAATTCTAGTACTGGAAGTACTAGAATTATCGTTAAAAAAAAATTTGATGTGGGCACCACATGACTTCCTTATACGCCTATTAAATTATACATACACATTTTTTTTTTTATTTAAAAAAGTACATAAAATTTTATTTCTTTGACAAGTTCTGATATTTTTTCATAAAACGTTTTTTACAATCAGAGCTTATTAAAAAAAAAAAAAAAAATTGTAGTCTGATTCGAACCGATGTTGTACTTTATAAGATCCAAATATTTCATTAATTAAAATGTTATATGGCTGTAACTTTGAAACCAATGAAAATAAATACCTCTTATGATATACACATCGTTGATAAGCTCTCAATGAGAGTTTATTACTGCAGTTAAGAATAAGTCCAAAATCCAACTTTTTGGGGATTTTGGGCTTTTTTGAATACTTATGGTCAGTCGATTGCAATCAAAAGGGGAGATGCAGGGGGAGATGGAAAACTAGATATTACAACAGTCCTAATCCAAAATTTCAACTTTCTACGGCTAATCGTTTTCGACTTATGCGAGATACATACGTAGGTAAAGCCGGCGTACGCCGAAACTAATCTAAATGGATATGTCCGTTGAAATCTGAAACCGAAATTTTTCACGATTACAATACTTCCTTGTATTTTGAATAAGGAAGTATAAATTACACCTTAAAAAATTCCCGAGTTTTTCTTGATATTTACTAATCTTTGATCTAAAATTTATGTAGTTTTTTTTGAAAAATTTAAAAACACTACTTCTCCTTTTTCCAGAGACTTTTGTTGTTATTAATTTATTATTTATACTTTTTCTAAAAAATTTGAATAGTATACTTTTCCAAATGGTAATAAATTAATTTAAAACACTTAATTTTTTTGGGTCTGCGAGAAAATTCAATTATGAAACATATATATATATACGTTAGGTATATCTTTAGAGGATCAGATGAACGATTTGTAGCGTGTGTGAAAGATACCATGCCTGACCGAGATTCGAACTCAGTACCTCCGGATGAAAGGCCGAGACCGCTACCACTCGAGCCACGGAGGCCGGCCAATTACAAAACATATCTTACAATTACGCACTAGTCACCAAATCGTTGAGAGTGAAGTAAATGATAGAGAATTCTGATAACCGGGTAATAATAACGATTGTAATTAACAATCCATAGAAAGGGACGTAGGATAATAAAAAATAATAATTTAAATAAAACTTCTGCAAAACCAATCTACTATTACAGAATTATATAATTCGCAATTATTTCTATCAAAAGTAATAAATAAAACGAGACCAATTAAAGAGAAATTCCTAAAGCGACGCGTTTCATGTTCAACGAAACGCGAAAAGTTAAAATACAACAATAAAATTCATTAATACAATTATTAATAGCTAGGGAGTGATTCAATAATTGGGCGTCAACATGTCTTCCGGAATATCAGGCCTCGTTATGTATGTCATCAAGTTCGTAAAGGGCGGTAACCACGAAATTTTATTCTGCTAAAATATAATGATAATGAAATTTGGAAACCTCAACTTAAAATTTATATATTATACACGTAGAAAATTATGCGTGGAAAAACCGACATTAATTAAAAAATAAATTGAAAATTAAATATGTTAACAATATAAAATGTTTTAAAACATATATATATATATATATATATATATATATATAGGTATTTTTATGTAAATAACTAGCCGGCTTCCGTGGCACGAGTGGTAGCACTCGTGCCACGGAAGTCCCGGGTTCGAATCCCGGTCAGGCATGGCATTTTTCACACACGCTATTTATTCATCTCATCCTCTGAAGATATAACCTAACGGTGGTTCCGGAGGTTAAACAAACAATAAAAAAAAATGTAAATAACTAAAAACAATAACGATAAATAAACAAGTTCGACAAGAAAAAACCAATCTCTCATTATATATGATTAAATAAAATGACATTTTTTTCCCCTTAAAAGTGATAAACGTAGGAATCCTCGAATGTATTATTTATTCCAAGAATTTAGTGCACATTATTACTTTGTATTTAATTAAATTCTCTTATTACAAAAGGGTAAGGGTTTATTCTACAACAAAAACTTCCGTTCGCAAAAATTCCTTATCGATTAAATTGTTTTTTCTTCTTTACTTAATACAGGACGAACAACCGGGAAGGTTAACACTAGCTGCCCAATAACAAAACTTCCACAGTATACATTAAGAGAGACAAAAAATAATTTTTACAATTTTTAAGGAATATAAAAGATAAAATTTCAAAGTATAAGCATTTAAGAAAAAAACTTGATTAACTCTTATTGGATATTACAAATACATCGAGTTTTGGCAGACTGGTTATAAGTGTATTTTTTTTGCTGGGGGAGGAATTCCGAAAAAGATCATTTTTTTAAATAAGCCTGAATAGACGGCTAAGATGGATTTTCAGAATCTGAAAGAAAAGTAATTTATTGCAAATTTATTATGTTTAAAATGATCTCTGTAGAATCGTTGATGAGTAATGTGCTGGTTTATTTTATTTATATATCACAATCTTCTCAAGAAATTTTAAAAGCAGAATAAAAGCCTTCGGCATAGAGAGCCTGGGATACTCCATTACTTACTCCTTTCGTGGTCTCTTTGTATTCGCTTTATTGACATCCAGAAATGTCTTCGATCCTTTCCTCCCTGGTGGTTTTCTGTGGGTTTGCGTGGACATCTTGCAGCGAACTTAGTGTTTGTGTGATTTGACAGAATTACCTGCCTCGTTGTGTAACAGTAAAACGTAATATTATCAAAAGATAAGGGTAAAAATGTCAGTTGAGAGCATTGGATTAGAATACAAGAGAACCAAGTTTGCCGGTTTCCTAAAACATTTATTTAAAAAGTATACTATGAAATATACGAATTTTTTATAAAAACTTCGTATTAAAAAAACGTGTTAAAAAGCATCCGATTTTCGTATTTATGTGTGTTATATTATTAAGTTCTTCATCGCAAATATTTGTACCGGTTGGCACCACTATGTGATCATCACTGCGTATCCGGTTGGTAGTCTCACTCTAATCATGACGACACTGCGCAGCATAAAGCTCAGTGCGTGATTACGTTTACCGAAACAAGATCAGTTGTCGCAATTCAGCGCAATATTGACATGTATACGAATAAAACACAATATTCTAGATGTTTAACCAGTTTAAGGAAACAGGCAATGTTTTAAAGGGGAAGACGCAAAGCAGGCCTTGTCTGAATACGTCATTAGCAAGGTGCAGTTTAGATTTAGAAATATCTAAAAGTACAACGTACAAAGTGGTACGTGCGGAAGAGGCGTACATTAAGTGCGTATAAGATGCAACTTTTACATGAGATCAAACCCAATGAAAACGTGAAAAGATTGAAGTCTGCAGCTTTTATGAAAAAAAAATAATAACACTGCAGCTTTGTTGAAAACACTGATGAAAATGAGGACTACCTGAAAAATGTAATGTGGACTGAGATGAGGTGACATTTCACATTAGCTGGTCAGTAAATCAACACAATTGAAAAATTTGGAGATCAGAGCCACCACTTGAAATTATCGAACAACGGAGTGACTATTCCAAAGTCAATGTTCGGACCGGATTGATGAATGACCGTATTGTGAGCCCGTTCATTTTTGTAAAAAGCACAATTAAACCGGTATTTTTTGTGATATGCTCTCGAACTTTAAATTCTTTCCATAGACTGACGATATTGAAGAAAAAAGAGGGTTATATTTTTCCAACAGCTGGACGGCGCTCCACCGCATTACCGTGCTGCATTAAACATTAGGGTTCAAAACACGGCCCACACATCACACTACTAATTTCCTTTTCTTGGGGACGTGTGAAAAACAAACATTGTTTACTCGGAGAAAATCCGTGACATCAATCATCAACAGGAGAAGACTGTTTACGGCAGTAGCATCCGTTATACCCGGCATGCTGGCAAGTACATAGGAAGAGCTGGATTACCCTCTGGAGGGGTTCAAGGCAACGAATGGTGCACATATCGAAATTTATTGAACACAAAAACATTACTTCAAAAATTTACTCTTTCAGAACACATAATCGTGTAAGTATTACTTTAAATATAATGCTATTTAAATAATATTTGTAACTGAGAAGTTCTTTTGTAAAATGAGGAGTTCTAGTATGTTTCTCTTTATTATACTCGAATTACTAATTTATGTAACGGTAGTCATTATTGTTTTACAACTATTTTTTAATGATTTTATGGAATTCTTGGCCGGCAATTCCGTCGCTAGAATACAGTACAGGGACGAGTTTATCTTACCGTAAGTTTTTTTAATTTAATTTTTTCTTTGTTTATACTGTTAAATCATCATTTTACTTAAAAATAGGTCAAAAAAGGCAATGAATAATGACAGAAATTATTTGTATCTGAAAACGCAGAATTTTGTTATTTAGAAGTAAAAGTACAAAGGATGGACGAAGTAAAGTAATGATCAAAAGCAGACTGGCACAAGCAAGACGAGTTCTCGTGCAAAAAAATTAGTCTACTAGAATTAATGCAAATTTACGAATTTTTATTTAACTGATTAAATCTATGTCCTTTCTTTAATTCATCTCATTTTATATAAACTTTGAACCGGATTTTTTTTTTACAGGTATTTAATTCTTTTCTTTTCTTTTTTTTTTTTTTAAATTTTTAATAATTATTTTTTTATTCATAAGACGTTTAATTGTATTAAAAATTCATTAACTTCTGGTTTAGTTGTTATTTTAATGCATTTTTCAACCTTATTTTAACGATATTTATTATATTTCTATTATGATAATTTATTAATTTGTTTTTTACACACAAAAAATATCCCGGCGCGTCAACCCTCTTAAGTTTTTTTTTTTTTTTATACAGAATGTAGGTATATATATTAATTATATTTATATTTATATATATATATATATATATATATATATAAATAATTACTAATATATAATAATTAATCGCTTTAGTTAATTATTTAAAGTTTCGTATATGTTTGGTTGTCCTAAATTAATTTGAATACATCTTACTGATTTCGTCAATTTCAATATTATGTTTAATTTAATTACGGTCCAATACTAGTTTATAAATGATATTGTAACACACAAACCACAGTTATATAATTGCTACAAATAAATCATAACTATATATTATAATTAAATTAAAAAGATATTCATAAAAGCATTTCTGTAGAGTACACCGCTTTGTGATAGCGAAGTATGGACCGGAGGAAAAGTAGAAGCAAAAGAATAGAGATCGTTGAATGAGGTATAACAGGATGAGAATGAAGCGGATCGATAAAAGTGCACAATAAATGGGTATGTAGACGAACAGTAGAGAAAAGGAGTTATGGCCAATCTTATAAAGATGAACTAGATTGATGGGTAATATATTAAAATTCCAATGTTTAGTTATTTTTTCACCTAGTGTTCACTGACCGAATACAAGGGAGAAAAAGAACCGATGACGGAGTTCGACGCTTTTGTCATCCAGCCCAAAGGAATTTTGTAGCGTATGAAAAATGGTATGGGTGATCGGGATTCGAGCCCGAGACCTCCGGATGAATGGCCGAGACGCTAACATTCCTCCACGGTGATGGATGACCTTCTTAAAATCAACATTATCATTTCTTGCGCCCAAAAGCTAGCTTACTAACTCTCAATTGCTAGCTAGCGTTCTCAACCGACACATACTCACACTCACCAGCCAATGGACCCTTTTTTTCAATCCTACAGCTGTACAAACTGTCCAGCAATCTTAACAAATTTCAACCTCGAACTGAAGTGTTTACTACATAAAGCCGGATTCCGTTAAATTTCTTAGACGTACAAACAGAATGGGCATATTCTAATTTGTACGTCTAAGAACATAAAATTTATACAACTACGTAACTGTGGGCTTTTCATTTTTATTTTAACTAACCAACAAGACAAATCGTTATTGTACATTTACTGGTAAAGTGAAAGCAAATCATACGTTTGCAATTTAGTTATATGAGACTTATGAATTGAATATAATCATTCTAAGGAACCTAAGGAATAATATGCGTTAACCTCACTCTGTTAGAACGGTTTTTATTTAACGCGAATTCTAATAACAGTAATATATATATATATATTAAAATATTAATATAAATATTATATTAATTATATATAATTCATCACTATGGTAAAGCTTTCAGAGTTATTTTCTAGCTCAACTAGCAGAACAAGAAACAAATACATACAAGCACCAAAAAAAAGTAAAGCTGTTAAGTGATAAGAATAATTATTGTACGGCTTTAAAAAGTGTTCAATCAGCTAGACAGTGAATTAAAAAAACTGAATATAAACAAAAGGTCAACCAAAATTAAACTAAAGAAATGGGTAAAAACTAATATATTTGAGTTTAGAAGTTTATGGACAGTGTAATATATATATATATATATTTTTTTAGATGTGATGGCGTGAAAAGAAGTTTATTTGGTGTATATTGTACAAATAGTATGTAATATTAGTATTTAGGTTAATGTTAGTTACCAGATTGCGATCAGATAGCTATGTTTATCTCTGCGGAATTACTGAATGTACTGAATGAATGTACAATTTTGTAATTATGTTCTGGTTAAATAAATAAATATTATAAAGTCCGGATTCTTGGTAGGATGGGCTACCCGATGTTTTTTTTTCTACCAATAAATATAAATGGCGACTTCTTACTTTAATTGTGCTGCAATACATTTTTAGCGAAATTTCTCCCAAACCAAAAAAAATTTTACATTCATTAAAATTAAATTCGTATAAAAAAATATTGTTTCTACAATTAAAAAAAATATACCCATTTAACACGCATATAATTAGATGGAGCAGAGGAAACGCAAATTTTTAAACCGCTAGTAGTCAGCGGCGATTGCAGGTACTGACCTTTGGCGGACAGCTCAGACAATGCAGTTTCAATCGCTATGGAGCGTAGAAGCAGTTTGCTGTAGAGCAGTTTTTTTTTTTTACAAACAATGATTCTGTAATCACGGTTCAACGTCTTTTCCCCCGAAATTTTTATGTTGAACGTCAAGGTTCAGCTCCATATCGAAACACCATACTCTAATGGGTTGAAGCGTTTAGAAGGACTCGATCTGCGATTAAGAAAAAACCACCTGACCTTCCCCGTTCAGGTCCGAACTCCAGAAAACGTAGAATGAAACCGGCAGTTCTTGCTAGTCCGAAACGATCCGCTAGGCAACAGGTTGTATCGCAGGATATGTCACGTCGTTCACTTCACAGCATCTTACACGGTTATCTTAAATTTCACCCGTACAAAATAATGATCGTCCAGCAGCTAACTGAAAGGGATTTTGTGCGACGTAAAGAATTTTATGACCATGAACACCATTCTTACGAAAGATCCAAACACCCTAATAATGATGAGTGTCGTAGCTAATTTCCACCTGGATGGCTATGTTAATGTACAGAAATATCGGTACCGGGCGTCAGAGAAGCCAAATAAACTACACCAAAACCCTCTCCACACCTCAAAAGTAAGTGTGGAACGGAGTCTCCAAGATGGGGATTGTTTATCCTTACTTTTTGAAGATGGAGGAACCGCAGGTACGGTGACATTCGCGCCCTACATCAACAAGTTAAATATAGAATTGGAAAGGCATCGGATAAACATGAGAAAAATGTGGTTGATGGCGGTGATGGTGCCACAGCTCACACAGCGAGAGCATCGATTGAAGCGGTTCGACAAATGTTTCCTGGACATGTCATTTCACGATTCGGTGATGTTTCTTGGCTCCACGCTATCCAGATCTATCAATATGCGACTTCTTTTGTGGAGCTACCTGAGATCTAGACTGTACGTGAACAAGCCACACACAATCGAAGACCTGAAATTTCCATTCGTCAAGAAATTGAAACTGTTTCGAATAGAATGTTAAAGAACGCCGTGCAGAACTTTGAGAAGAGGTTCCGAATTTGCGTCCGACAAGAAGGACGTCATCTTACTGACATTATTTACCGAACCTGAGATATGTTGATCTCAAAAATGCAAATTTTATATATATATATATATATATATAGCAGTCGTTTCCTCAATTCTGAGGGTAGTGATCATTATGGCTATTTTCTATTACTCGTTTCCACTGTTCTCTATCCTCGGCCTGACGGATGGCACCCTGTAGAG
>JAAAKQ030115630.1:0-23392 GCA_010016005.3 Zanna intricata
AAAGTTTATTCTCACTTTAATAAGTATTTCTTAAAAACCTTATAAGAAAAGTAATTACTTATTTTTATTCTCATCACCCAATGTCTTTATTTTTTTATTAAAGATGCAAGTAATATAAATGTTTTAAACAGCTCTGCTGCAATGACTTTTTAACAGAATCCAAAGAAATCAATTATTAGATGCTGAATGAATAATCACAACGTCCTGAACACAGGCTGGGGATATCATAAAAAAATAGCAACAGATTCCATTATGCATTTACCAACTTCTGTATCCTGCTCTTTAACGGAACCGAAGAATTTAAATACCTCTGCCTTCTTTTAACTCTCTATTGTAGAGAATATGACATTTCAGGAAACAAATAAAAAAAATATATATGTCCCAGATGAAATACTTCTTTCATAAGTTAGCATAAGTGACAATAATTAGTAAATAGTAGTCTATAACTACTGTAGACATTTCCCAGGTCTAAAAGAGATCTACCATGGGCTAGCAGGAGAAGAGTGCTGTTATGCGTGGCCTCCTCGATTATGCTCTAGTCCCCGTCTGGTATGAGGCATTGGAGGTGACAAGAAATGTAGGACGGCTATCCTCTCTCCAGCACTGAGCCAACATCACGAGTAGTGGTGGAGGTGATAGTGAGGTCCCCCTATCCATCTCTGAGCGCTGGAGCTCAAGAGGGTGAACAAAGGGCTTCTCAAGAGGGTGAACGAAGAGGTTCTCAAAAGCGAGGCCAGGCGAATAAGAGTGGCAGCGAGAGTGGACGGCCTCGGACAAGGGCGTGTGAACAAGAAGGCTTATGCCACGCCTGCAGTCTTGGCTTGCGAGGAATTTTTGAGAGGTTAACTACTACCTTACCCAGCTCCTCTCGGGCCATGGTGGGTTCGCGGCTTCAAACCCACACAAAAACAAGGTACACGCCCGGAACTGAACCGTGGCGACGTGTAGGGTCAGGGAGGCAGCCCAATTCCTAACGATTTCCTGGTCCGGGTCACAAGCAAGGGTGTTCTGGATCGGGGTACTTCTGATAACGCATGGGGACCCCTCGAGATATTTGAGGGTCACGCATGGGTGGGGACTGAGTGTGCGAAATGCACACCTAGGCCTCGGTAAGGATAGGAGTAGGGACGGGGAGGGTAGCTCTCCCAAGGTGGGGCATTTTGGCACTTCACAAGTAGAGTGTCGGAATGTCTCGATGAGACTGGAGAGACCCCAATCTTCAGTTATTGAATCTAAGCGTTGGGTGGTAGGTTAATCTGCTACCACGACACTGTACATCGGCTGATGACACGTCTAACGGTGGTTCCAGTTGCCAATTGGGTGTTAAAACAAAAAATGGTCTAACCGTGACCTAGCAGGTATTAATGTTGCCACATGGTAGGAAACAGATTAAGGCGGAACGCTTTTAAATGAAACTCGATAATATTTGATCTACACTATGAAAACAAATAGAAACGTAAAAAAGAAGTAAAAAATGAAAACTTAAAAAGTAATTAATAAAAATTACCTTAACGCCAGAGACTTTTTTTTATATTGTACAGTTTGGACATTTAAATACAACGATATTAAAGTAAGATATTTAAATAAAAATGTTAAAATTATTCCATTCTACTCTTTGCTGCTGATTTTAATTTTAAATTTTTAAAAAAAGTTGGTTTTAATTGTTTTTTTAATAGTGTATTTTATAAATAACATTCTAAAAACGTTACCTATGCACGAACATGTGAAAAAACTCTTATTTTTTTATCCTAAGTTTATCTATAAATTGTTCGAAATGAGGGACCTTCTCCTCAAGTCACTTGAAAAAGAGACAAGTAGGAAAAAAGTGCATTACATTACACTACCATCTAACTGTTCTCCACCGATGCTGATATCTAACTAATTTATGTATATTTCACTAATAAATTTTAAGAAATATTTTTTGGAAGATAACATTTTTTTTATTCTTCCAAAAGATTTAATGATATCACGTGAACGAGTAGCAGGAGATTCGTCAACAGATGTGTTTATTCTTAGTGTACATTAAGTGAATTAACGTTTGGTTATTAGGTTAGGTAACCTTTTAGTACAGTATTTTTTTCCATGTATAGATACTACATAATTAAGGAACGTGCTTTGTAGTATTTCTCGTATTTAATATTTTTGTGTTCTTGATACCTACGAGGTTGTAGTTGAAAATGGTTGACTATGTTTACGGTGTGTGTCTTGTTTGTAACAAACACTTATCTGAATCTGAGAACGTGCTTATGTGTTATGGAACCTGTAAAAAGTGGTACCATATTGGTTGTGTTAACGTAAGTTTAGAAAATTATAAAAAGATACTTGAATTAGGAGACTTGGTATGTTGGTTTTGCGAAAAATGCACATCCCAGACTAACTTAACTTCTAATGATGCTGATTCCCACGTCTCTAATGGTAACGGTGTAAATATGTGCTGCGATTGTTTTGAATCTGTTAAAGTACTGACTACTCAGATCTCTGAAGTGACAAGAAATCAGATTGATCTTATAAATAGAGTAGACAAGTTACATGAAGAGAATATTGAACTGAGAAACATCTTGAAAAATCGTGGTATGTATGTGGATATTTTAGAATGTGATCAAGAGTCCGTGAACACTTTGGGTGATAAAGCCTTAACTGATGTTATTGAGTCAGAAAACGAATTCCATTCTGTTGATATAAAAGTGGAAAACTGTGAAGAGGAATTTAAAAATGAAGCAAGAGAGCCTACCGAATTGATTATATGTGATCCAGATTTTGTAGATTTTGATGTATTTAGTAAAGATCTCGCCGAGCTTAATTTCAGGAGAGATGAAACTGATGTGAATTTGATGAATAAAGATACTTCTGTGGCTTCTAGGATTAAACGTAAAAGGTTGATGTCTTCAAAACATAGAACATGTTGTGGAATTGGTAGGGGTAAATTTTTTTTTTTATTGTAGTTTTAAGTGAGATTTTTACATTATTGCACTCATCTATTTTTCAGTACAATTTTTTCTGGGTCAGAACTTATTACTATACATTATGTTGAAAACTTTTAAGAATAACTTCGTATTGAATTTCATCAACTGATTTGATTTAAACTTCCTTTTGCTTCATAATTAGCACTTATTGTATTTTCCCCCCAAAGTGTATATTGCAGTTTGTTTAAGTAGTGAACAATAAGCAACCTCTCCTTGATCCAGTGAGATAAGGATGATAAGTATGACATCTAATCATGTACAGACTGTCTGATATATTAGTATTTGTAGTGTCCAGTATATTGGTAGGAAAAAAAAAACTTTGCAGAACTATTATTCAGAAATTAAAAGAGTAATTTAATCAGAAAACAAGACAACAATCCATTGACAAAAAAAAAATTTGCTAAGTTAATAGATATAAAATGACATATATTTTATGTCTGTAAAAAAAAAAGTCTGAATATTAGTCTTCAATATGTAATTTTTTGCAAAAAAAATTAGTAGAGTTTAGGGAAATATATGTGGTTGTAGATTAGGGTAAGTATAACTGTTTTATATGCGACTGGACAAAATTGCAGCTATTCAAAGGTTGTAAGTATTGGTTTTTCAATTTTGTAGGCCAAGATAAACTTTCTAGGCAAAAAAGTTCTACTAAAAGTTGAAGGTATTTGAAGTAGCTATAATTTAAGCCCTTAAACTTGAATTGATTTAATTAGGTGCTGCAAAAAAACCGAAAAACAGTTAAAAATGGCTTTTTTGCAGTCAGTATTTATTTTAAAAAATCACTTTTTACCATTTTTATTGTTTTAAAAGTTAGCTCTTGGAACTCTGAATTCAATTAGTGGTTACACAAGAAAATTTCTGACATTTATTAATTGCTGAGATATTGTAATTTAATGATAAATAATTAAATCCACGTGTTGGTAAATAAATTTAATTATTTATCATTATATAATTGCATCAACGAGCCATTCTCAATAAAATTAATATTGTAATTTGTTTATAAAAAGACTCGTCAGGCAATGTAATTATTTCGGCTTTTAAGAATTTTTTCATGCCCATTTCAAGTGCAATCTGTTCTTCAAGACTTGTACTTTAAAATTGTGAAAAGATTTAGATAAAAAATTAATCTAAACTTGTTTAAATTTTTTCGATAAAATGAGCGAAAAATAGAGCTTACCTGCACGGTTTAAACAAATTATACAGGATGAATTCATTAAGGTACGAAACACTATTAAGAATAACATTATTTGTAAATAAGTTGTTATACATTATCTTCATCACATCTCTTTTTCTGAGATCTAGTATAGAAATGATTTGCAAAAACATTAACTCAAAATAAATATATTTATACATAGAGTTGTATGTAGAAAAAAAATATCTTGCATTGAATCACGAAAGAAACTTCATATAGTAGGAAAATGATTGAATGAAAGTTTAAGCTTGATAGAATGTGTTTTGATTTCATTTTCTGCATAGAGTTTTTTGAAGATGGAATTGTCCATAGAGTTCCATGTAGAAATAATAAAAATATCTTATATTGAAATAAAAAAAAAAAAACTTTATGTAATAGGCAAGTTATGGAATGAAAGTTTGATCCACAAAGTAGTGCAGACCATAAAGTCATACTTGTTCATAAATAAAATTAAAAATTCCCTCACAAAATACAGTACAACTATAAAATACATAAATCTGCTTCTCATTCCAATTTCAGTTCCTGTAGGCTGATTCTGAAAATAAAATGAGAAAGTATAACTATTCATAGTTCAACTATCTGAAGACACATACACCGTCAACAACAACAGTCTAAAGGTCTTTGCAAATTCATATTTACAAAGTCCAAAAAGGTTCCTTTAGGAATTTCAGTTTCATAATGTTTCACCATAAAGAAACATTATTATATGTACAACGTATAGTATAATATATATAATGTGTAACATTCATATGTTATGTTAGTCTTTGAAAAAAAAAGGCCAATGAAATGGTCTTGTAACATAATATTCTGCTATATACAATATAGCAAACTATTTATTTGTTAGGAGCTGATCAAGAAATATAAAGTTTTATAAACATTTTAATTGAATGTAAATTAGAAAGAATAGAAAATGATACTAATATATATTTTTGAAATTGATCCTCATTGATGAAAGTGTACCAATAAGATTCCCGTACAGATTAAGGTAAAAGTAACTATACTTTCAATTGAATTTACACCTTGGTCCTTAAAATTACTGTTATATTATTTAATGATGTTGAATATGCAATGATTATTGTTATTGTATTGTGCAACGATCTGTAGTCATATAACTCAACTAGTGAGTTAGGTACATTAAAAAATTGTCTGAAATAAGTAGAGGATGTGTTAAAGAAAGTTAATTTGTAACCATAAAGGTCCAGGGATTAGACATAAATATCTAAGGATTTGGCCTTAAGCCAATAGAGAAATGTGAGCCATATTTGGTCACTTTGTTTTGTAATGTAACATTTTTCAGATACAGGGATATAGTTTGGAATAGGTTTTGGTTTAAATATTTCATGTTTGTTAAACATTAGTATGTGTTTGTTAAAAATGAAAACGTTTAGATTCATTTATCAGTATCTAAAAAAAAAAATGTGTTGATCATTTTTATTATTTAAACAAAGTATTCAAAAGATAGTAAAGAGGTTTCTGATTATGCAATATTCACAGTTAGTATGTCATTTTTATGAAATTAAATGTTACTTACCAGCAGTTTAATTAGAATAATGACAAATTTTTTTTTACTGATTATAAAGTTACCATGATAATTTTGACAAATTCTAGATGAGACTGAAACTCAGAAGCAAGATGCATTGCAGAATACATCTTCACTAGATGTAGATCCACTTTACCTTAACAATGAACTATGTCCAGAGAACATCGAGCAGTTAGGTAAACGAGAAATATGTTCAAAACTGAATCAAAAAAGTACAAAGCACAAATTTTTAATGCAACAGCATAATAATCCTTCTAGTGTAAAATCTGCAGTTCACAGAAAACAATGTAGTTCTAAACATCGGTTAGCACTTAAACCATCTGAAGCATTTCCTGGAAGCAGGCCTAATTCAGTGATATATCATGATAACTGTGGCTACTACTATCATGGCGATAATAGATCTCTAAAAACTAAACGGTGAGTAAGAAAACATTCTGATTTATTGTTGAAGTTTGAAAGATCAAAAAATAAATTATAACCAGTATATGATGTTTGCTAAATATAAGAATTTATTTTACTCATTATGCTTATAAACTTGTTTGTTAGTGCTGAAAATAGTTAAAAAATTCTAGATCCTTGATTTCAATAAACTAAAACTAAAGAAACAAATTATTTCCTAATCACATTACTGCATTAATTTGCAGTATCTTTATTTTAATTAATAATTTGCATTATTTTTATTTATTTTTTACATTTTATGAATTGAAAATTAAAAAATAGTGGAGTGATCTAAATGTCAAAAAATGTTAAGTTTTATTGTAGATAGGTGTTCTGTTTACCATAAGGGATTTGTGTTGAAATATTATGTTATATGTCTACTCATAGCCCTTGTATATTGAGATTAGCTGTGTGAAATTTTCATCTAGAAAATAACAGGTGGTAATGCCATTAAAAGGGACTGACTGCCACTCGCTATTATATGTCTGTTCTTTGTTTATAGCCTGTCTAATCTATCATTACAGTGCACTGTTTTGTTGTTACTGTTGCGGAATTGTTTTGTTGTTATTGTAAACAAATGAAAATACTGCACACAACAGCAAAAGTTTTAATAAACATGAAAAGTAAGCTTTTAAAAAGTGGTGCAAAAAGTTACGTTGCATACAAAAGTATTGAAATTTCAGCTAAAACAGTTCTAACTTTTAAAGGTAAGTTATTATATTTTCATTATTTTAATTTATTTCCTATATTTACTTAGTTATGTTTAAATCACGTGTCAGTGTAAAAATGGAATATTTCATAATAATTGCTTTACAAACGGCATGTTTGTAAAAGTCAAGATTATTTTTTATTTAATTAAATTTAATTAATTAGTTCAGCAACATAATAACTTTATGGTATATTTAAACTTTTAATTATATACCTTTAAGTAAAAACTGTATCCAGTGTGTTAAAAGATTAGTTTGCTTTTTATTATTTTTATTTTTCCAAATAACAGATTTTTTTTGTTATTTATTATAAATAATAAAGCTGTTTTATTTTTGTACTTCTAATAATTTGATTTAAGAAAATATTTTTACACTTCATGCACAGAATAAATAAAAAACTATCTCTGTTTTCACCTAAATTTGTAACATTTTCAGTATCTTTTATCTAAGAATTATGCACTGTAATAGTGTATAATTTTAATACAGAAAAATTTGCAATTATACTAAGTCATGGGTTACTTTGACTTAGTATAATGTTTTTGTAATATTACTTTTTATGTTTTTTGTAATATTACTTTTTTGTATACTTCTATATTTTTGTTGTTTGTTTTTTTACAGATTTTTAAATGTAATAGAATAATTAGGTATCATCAGTTAAAGTTATATGTTACTTTAATTGAAGCAGCAGAAACCCAGGATAGATTTCTAATGAGATCATTATCTGTGACTAACATAAGACTCCAAAGGAATGATTTATACAAGGAGAACAGATGTCAGTCTACATTAAACTGTTCACTTCATGAAGGAAAAGGAAACCATATAAAGGTTATCATCTATTACTAACACAAGATACCAAAGGAATGATTTATACAAGGAGAACAGATGTCAGTGTACATTAAATTGTTCACTTCATGAAGGAAAAGGAAAACATATAAAGGTTTACAAATACACGTTCACATATGTATATCTGAAAAGCAATAAACATTTATTTAGACTTGTCTAGAAGTTGAAAACAACTCAGATGAGTAGTATTTCAAGATAATGTCATACATCTATAAAACGTCATGCACAATGACATAGATCAGATCAGAAAGATCATGTGTAAAGGACCACGTCATGTTTATTCTGAGGCATGAGTCACTATACACAGAACAAATGAATATTCAAGTCCAGAACAAAATATTTATTGCTGCCTTTATAAGATATCAGCCAATCAAGTACACAACTATTATAGTAAGGTATTTGTATCAGATTTATTAAAATTTATCTTTTCAGAGGCATTTTTGGAGGTATACAGAATTTATGATTGTCTGCAAAATGATAAAAGAAGTTTAATCTAAGAGCAAAAACATAGCTTCGCAAAATCTGGATTAATATTATTTAAATGCTGAAATAGCTAACGTTCAAATGAAAAATTAGAAACTAAGATATATTTGATGATATAAGTTGCGTTTCTATTGAATTACTAGTTTTATTTTTACAAACATCTACACATACTAGTATGTTTTATTTAGATAGATGGTTATAATTTTTATGTAAATTTATTTGACAATGATCATGTCAAACAATGTGTTTGGCATAAAGACATCACAAGTAGACCAGCCAATAAAAATTGTTCTGCTTACTAAATAACTTTTATCTAGTTTAAAAAGATTTTTTAATGTTTATCTATAGCTATTTAACTGTGATAATAAAAATACGAATTTTATGATGGTTTTCTTGTACATATTTCTTGTTTCCATTGGTTTGTTAAAACAAAATTAACCATATACTTTTAGTAGCCATTGATTCTTTCATACAATAGATATATGATAGAAATTTTTCTTTTATTGAAAAACGAAGAGAAGTAGTAGTATTTTATGTGCTTCCAGATATACAGTCTTTATTTCTGCAGCAAAAGTAAGTCAACCATTTACTGAAATGACAAAAACTGATTTGTCTGACATTCAAAAATCTCCAAATTTCTTTTTGCAAAACAAGAAATCTTAAAAAAACATGTATAGATTCAGGTTAATGCATCACAGCTCATATTTCTTTATTTATATATATATTAAAGCTTATCAGAAGAATTTCAAAAAGTTAAAGTATAAAAAAAGGAGTGACCATAAGTAAAATGCATGGATCAAATACAGTGTATTACTAAAGAATCGAAGATAGATGTTACCATACATACTAGTTTTTCATAATCAGCTTTACTATGATTTTTTTTTCATAATTTGTGATTTGTATATTTCATTTATATTCAACTTATTTGTTTATTTATTTTCAGTTCAGTTTAATATAATTATTTAATTTATCTTTGGTATTCAAAGAGTGAAGGTATTTAGTTGATTTTATAATTTAAAAAAAGGCAACAATGAATTGCATAATTTTGTTGGTCAAATTACATAATTCATTTTTGAAGATATGAAAGTTTCTGGTCATGCCAGAAATTTTAATTCAATTTTTAATCTCTATTTGTATCTTTACTATAAAGATAAATTATTATAGTATCAATACTATAAATTCCTTTTTATTGAAAAACAATAGCCAAACTTATAAATTCTTTCCTTCACATCTTTAGGAAAAAATATTTATTTGTGATTTTTTATGTACATACATTTAGTTAAATAGAAAATAAAACTTATTATTTCTACATTTGTGGAGGGTTTAATGAACGTTTAACGGTGGGACTATTGTTTGTGTTCTTGTTCTTTTCCAAACATATACAATAACCAAACGTACAGCAAGTAAATAAAAAATAACTTTTGTTTATATGTGTTTGATACTTTTTTTTCACTGGTACCATTGTTAGGTATTTCATCAGAGGATGGAGATAAATGATTTGTAGCATGTATGAAAATGCTATGCCTGACTGGGATTCGAACACCGGACCTCCAGATGAAAAGCCAAGATGCTACCACTTCCACCACAGAGGCCGGCTGTCCTTAATACTTAATAATATCAAATCTTACTCTAATTCAACTAAGGATTTTCCTTGATTATAATTTCTTCAAAATTATTTATTTTCTCTTGGACCATGTTTAATTCAATTTTTCTAATACTATGAGCTGTTACATTTATATTTATTTCAAATAACAGAGATTCTATTTCACTTTTTAAGTTGATAATATTTTTCCCATTTGATGTTATTTAAACTTCTGAGGGTTGTGCTTGGCATTGTTCCTGGAATGAAATAATTCCAGATCCAAAAAATGTAAGAAAATAATCAGTAAATGTTGATAATGAATTTAAAAAAATAACTTTTTAAAATTGTTCAAACAGTACAGAGATAAAGCTGTAATTCTAAATAAATAAAGTGGTAATTTTCTAGGAATCTAGGAAGGGGCTAATTTTTGGCAAATTTTTTCCAAAAAATTCTAAAAAAATAAGGACTATGAAAAAATGAACATTGTTACATTCTAAATGCAATGGATTACTTGTGAAATTGATTTAAATTTTAAAAATTTAATATTTTTATAGTGGCTTGATGGCCTATTAATATGGAAAATGTAATTGAAAAGACACCCTTTAACTGAAAAATTTCATTTTTTGTATTTAGATTCTTTAACATCTAGCCAACAATTATTTCTTTCCCAGTAGTGTTCTTTGATTTGAAATGAAGTGAAAATGTTTTTTATGTTAAGAATAAAACATGTTTATATATTTAGGTGTATTAATTATTTTCTTCCTTTCATTTCTAAAATCATATTCATTTTAAACATACAATATTAATGTACTCCCTTGTAATTAAGGTCAGTAGTTTGGGTAATTAAATAATCCTTCAAATTCTCCAAGTTTCCTTGATGGGATTGCTGAGGTGCAGTTAGATAAAAGGTATAAAAATGTTAACATTTTTAAACTATAATAATTCAATTTATTAATTAGATCGTCATTATGTTTAATTGAAAAAGATGATGGTTACTGTAATTTGTTTGATAATTCATAATAATTCATTTAATATTGTTAAATAATATTGTTTGATAATTTATTTGATATTCATTGTTTTTTCATAAATAAAAAGTTGGAAGATTTATTCCAGAAGAGAGTCACATTTAATTACTTGATGTATATTTTATTTTAAAAGGCAGTATAGTTTTGGCATAACTGAATCGTAATGAAATTAATTTTATTAATACACAGCTGGATTCACTGGTTTTGCTAGAAAGATGTTGACAGCATATGGAAAAGAATTGACAAAAAAGTTAACAATAATAGCAAAACAGTCTTACTTCAGAACAACTGAGGAGAAGGAATGGAGAAATCATTAATAATAATAGCACATTAACTCTGTATAGCAATAAGGTAAAAAATATTTGAAAAAAAAAAAAAACAACTTTCATGTTTCTGTGGTTAAATTTATAAAATTGGCTTCTGCTTTCAGAAATGCTTAAAAGAAAATTTAAACCATCAAAAAAGCAGTTATTTACAAAATGATTGATAAGGATAATTAATTGCAGTTTAAAAATATAGGATAGATTAACAAAAAGATTAAAACTAGAATAAAGTGTCAAGTGACTTGTTATAAACATCCAGAGAAGTCAGTTGTATTGCAGCATTGGATAGAAACTGTCAAAAAGTTAGTTTATTAAATGATGGTTTTTTAAAAAAGGAATTGAGTAGTTGGGAAACTTACTTTATCAATAGTGAAGCAGAATCTTCATTGTTGAACAATGGTAGGGTGCCAATATCCAATAGCTATTGAAAGTTTAAATTTATTAAAAGTTTGCAGTAAAAGAGACCTGCATAATCATGATTTGAGGTGCAGATTGGAGGTTTAAATAGTTTATGCTTTCTATTGGGTTGTCTAGAACAGAGGTTATTTGTGTTTATTTCACTTCAAATCTCACCCATGAACATCCTCCTTATATTGAAAAATGGTAGGAAAAATGTTGAAAACATGAAAATTGCAATAACTCAAGACCTTATTGACCTACTAGGATGACAGTGGGTTGAAACTCTTGAGAATTAAGTCGCATGTAATGAGGCTTAACCCAAAGTTTTTTGTCACTCTGAGTCAAGATATGAGAAGACATTGATTTTCTGTATATTATAACATGATAAGAAAAATGCTGAAAACATGAAAATTGCATTAACTCAAAAACCTAATTGATTTTGACATGAAACAGCCAAGGGGTGCAGTCCCCTATTATAATAATGATTTATAATGTGTTGTTAAGTACTATTTGTTTGTCTATTAATATTGTTTATTACTTTTTATTATCTGTGTAATTTCTTATATATTTTTCTATAGTTTGACAGATGATTGTTTTAAAAATCAAAATAGCCATCTAAGTTTAGGTTTTAATCAAATTCCTAATAAATGGTTTTTAGATCATAATCATATTTTTTGGATAATAATTGGAGTGAAACCTGGACATTGAAATAACAAGCAATAATTTTTATAATATGCAAGTGGGAAAATGTACTTTGAAAGTAATTAGGAACAAAATTTTTACAGAATGTGTTTTGTAACGCAGGCTCTTTCTGAAAAGTTATATTTTTATACATTTGAATAAGTATTTTCTTATAATGCAAGAATTAAATACTTGCTGGTTCAACTAAAAAGGAATGAAACCCAAAAAATTTTCCTTGTTTTTGGGTGGCTACTAGAGCTACCCAAAAGTATGAGATTTTTGTAGTGTCAGATTAAGATTAGTTACTAATAAATGTGGATGATTTTTATCAAAAGATTGCTACGGTTTAGTGATTTTTTTTTTTTTTAAGTATAGATAACTGAATTGATAAAATGATTGCCATCATATGTCAAATCACTTCACCAAATCCTCAAGTTTTAGAGAACCATTGTAAAAGTTGAAAACACTGTAAATTTGACATGGATCATACATTTTATGCTCAAATTCTGTGAAGGGAATAATTCTTTAGTAGAATTTAAAACATCAAACAAAACTTTCCATTAAATTCTTATTCTAATGTTTTTTTTTAGGAGATAGTAATTAATAAAATATAATTACTAGTGATTTTACTTGCATTAAGAGTTTAACAGCCGAAATGGTTTTTGGATAATTTTTTTAAAAGAAGAATTTCATGATACCGATAGAGTTTTTCACTTTAGTGAGAATAAATTTACTAGTATTGAGAACTGGTAAGAAATGTGAATGTATGCCTGATTTTTTTTTTTTTAATATACATATTGGAAAACGCAGTTTGCGTAGCTGTTAAGAAAGTAGATTACTTTTTCTTTCTCTATAAAACTAATTGAGAACTATGCAATCTATTATTAAATTTGCCATTAATAAGAAATACATTTTTTATCAAAAATGAAATGTTATCATTGAAGTTATATACACATATATATTTTTCAGGTTACTAAGATGCATTGAGCGACACAGGGGATGTAAAGCTAGGGCAACAATGGATTTTTATGAAAATGCTCCTATTATTCCAACTCCACATAGTCACAACCATGATCATCCACCTGATTTAAAAAGAATGAAGAAGAAAGTACTTTTGCTATCTCTTAAAGATCATTCAAGGAAGAATTCTGGTGTTTCATCTACACATATATTGGATATAGAATCACCAAGGTAGTATAATAATAGTTTTATTTGTTGTGTACAGATAAATATACAAGGTGCAGTTCAAAAGTAAGGGTTAATGGATAACAAAATGAAAACAATTGAAAAAAGAAAAATTTATTAATGCTTTCAGATACTTTCATAATTATTTTATTTTTCTATAAAATTATCATTTTGTTCCACATTTTTCATATTGTGAAACATGTTTTTAAAAACCCACTCTATAAAATTATGTTGCCTGGTATTGTAGCCACTTTTGCATCAAAATTTTCAGCTCTTCATTTTTCTCAAATTGTTGAGACATAGGCAGTTTTGGAGTTATAGGAAGATACTGTAGTCGCTAAGTGTGAGATCAGAACTGTAAGAGAGATTATAAAAAATCTCCCATATGAATTGTTTCTGTTGTGCATACAGCTGTGTGCGAACATTTGTTGTCATGAAGAAGAGCAGTTCCTGATCTCTTCATTCCTTGTCATTGGTTTTAAGTGGCATGATGCAATTTAGAAAGTGTTTCACAATAGACTTTTGATGTGATGGAAGTCACATCAGGTTCCATGAATTCAATCAAAAACTCATCTTTTTGGTCCCATAATTCAATTCCCATGATTTCCTTCAGGACTGGTCTTACATGAATTTTTCAGATGAACTGAAATGATGTCACTACGTAGATTGTTATTTTGTCTCAACATTGTTGTTCAAAATCCACATTTTGTCATGGGTGACAATATGGAAAAAATAATTTGTCTCCTTGTGGTTAAATCAGTTGAGAAAACCATGTGCAGATATCATTCTGTGATCTTTGTGAGTATTTGCCAACATTTTCCGCACTCATTGTTCACATAGTTTATGTTAGACTAGAGTGTCAGTCATGATTCTCAATAATAGTTCAACAATGTTGTCTTTCAAACTAATGGAATTTCTAGAGAAAGATTACTAATCATAAAGCAACTATTTTCTCTCGCTTTTGCATTCATACGTTTGATGAGAGCATCAGTCCGGATATTAGGCCTGCCATTTCTCTCTTTGTCATTAACATTTGAAAGACCTTTTTTAAATTCACAACAGAATGTCTCATTTTTCCTTTGCACAGTTGGCCCATATGCTTCACAGAATTGACAGTAAATTTCAGCAGCATTATGTCCATTTATATTTAGAAGTCTAATCACTGATCACTTCACAATTGGCAGGATTTTTTATTATTACACTCATTTTAATGCACCGTCTTTTAACTCACAAAGACAAACAACAATGAACTGATGGCAATGTGGTGCTTACATACCAACAGAACACTTACAGCTACTGCGCATGCATGAACCACTCTTTGTTGCCAAACACTATTTATAACTCATTAGCCATTACTTTTGAACCATGCCTCATAATCAGACAGTATTTTACTTTTTTTCTTTTTTTTTTATATAAATGAGAAAAATCTGATTTTAAATGCAAAATTGCATTTTGATTAATTTTATGAGTTAAAACAATCATGTTTTGTCTTATCTCTACTCATAATAACAAACATTTGTGAAGGTTAGGTTGTTGCATTGTTGTATACTGTTCTGATTTTGTAGATCAAATCACAAATTAATATATATAAAATTCTACAAAAGATATTTTTTTTTTTTAGTTATTTTTATTTATTAGAGAAATTTTTGTTATATTACTTCAGATAGGAAGATTTGTTTTTATTACAGTGAAAATGTTTACATTTCTTTAATAATAAAAATGAAATCATCTACAGCAGGCTTAAAAAAATTTGGGCTCTTCATCTTATAAATTTTCAGGATACTTAATATTAGCCCATTGACCATAACCATAATGATCCCATAACTTTGAAAATACTTTAAAGTTACAGGATCATTAACATATTTTATGCATTAAAAATATATGCATTATTGCTTATAATTATAGATATACATTAGTGAGACTTAACCTATGCTTGCTTCGCACACTGAACTCAACTAATTAACAGTAGTGTTTTGATTTATATAAATTATAAATAATTGATATAATTAACTGCATTTATTATTTAAATATTTAAAACATTACTGTGTCAATTAGTCAAGGTTAGCGAGGGAAGCAAGTGTATATTAAGTTTGGTTAAATATTTATAAAATAAATAAAAATGGTAATATAATGATTTTATCAGGTGATATTAACAATAACCCAAAAGATTTTGACCCTTTTGGATCACAATCATGGAGGCCACCATCCTCTGTTGACAGCTCGTTCATTTGTAAAAGCTGCATCAACGTGATTTACTGAACCAGAAACATAGACAACCTTCTTGAAAATATTCTTGGTGGACAGATAGACCCAGTGTCATATTTCATGTCAGACAAGGAATAGTTTCATTTATCCAGCCATGTTAATTTGTAGAACACCAGGTATAGCATGGCAAGGAATCCTCATGAGATTCGAGGGACCACTTCATGATTAGAAAATTGGTGTTTGGTGTGCCATTGCAGGTAATCGTATAGTGGGACCAATATTTTTTGACTAGACTGTTAATTCATAAGTTTGCCTCGCAATTTTCAAATAATTCTATGCACATGTAACTGATAATGAAAAAGAATACAGTTTCTTCCAACAAGACAGAGCAGCATGTTGTACATCAAACATTTCACTGAATCGCATTGATGCAGCTTTCACAAATGAACGAGCTGTCAACAGAGAATGGTTCCTCAGAGTTATCTATGCAATTTTTTTCCTTTGGATCTACTTAAAGGAGAGAGTTTATGTATCTAATTCCCGCAATATTAATGAACTGAAAGCGAACATTCAACGAGAAATTAGCACCATTGACAACAATGTTTTGCATCAGACAACTCTCAATATAATCAGTCATGCAGAAAAGTGCATTGATGCCCAAGGTGATTATATTGAACATCTTTTGTAACAGTATGGTAAATAAATGCAACATTAAATTATGTTTTATGATTTTCTTTTTTAATTTATCTGTATCATTCATAAAATTTGATTCCACATAACCTACCGATTCTGCAACTGTTACATTGTCTTATGTTACTCATCCTGTAGTACGGGTCTTCTGAGTAACATAATGAGAGTAATTTTTAAATAATAATTAATGCCATAAGTAAGCTGCTTATTTGGTTCAGTGATTTAAAAAGCAAGTCTATTTTCAGTTTCAAGGTAAAGCTTTCACTGTCATTACCATTACTATGACATAAAATCAATCAATTAATTATGACATCAAACAAAATTTCATGTTTCCAAAATTCATTATATAAGTTATGTAAACCATTTGATTGTTTTCCCAAATTTATACTGTAATATATTTGGACACAATGATAATGGATGAAAAGAAAGAAAAATTTGGTTAATAATAGCATGATAATGATAGAATGATGTAACTACTCATTAAAATAAATTTTTAACATAAAATTAATTTTTTTTTTAAATCTAAAGCTACAGAGAAGGAAAACTAGAATATATACAATTTTCACATACATCACATAACCCGAGCATTTTTCTATTAATTTTTTCTCCATAATTTGAGTTGTGTTGCCACATAACTTTGTTTTTATTTTTTATGCTTTTAAAAAATGAATAGTTTCTCAAGGTCTCTGTTTGATGGACATCTAAGCTGGATGCTCCAAAGCACATTGTCACCTAAATTACTAATAGGAAAAGAAGTTACTAATTTCCGACTTACTATTAACATCTAGAAAGAGATGTACCCAAAAATGAAATGAAGTTTAAAGCTGAATGTAAAATCTTATTTATAAATAAAATAAATATAAATAATTTATTCTTATACGATTGCCATTGACAGCCTCTTGTATTGACTCCTTTATGCTCATTTACATGTAAATACTATTCTACTTTACTGTTTTTTAATAACTCCCTTTCACTCAATCAGCAACTCCTAGCAAATTTATTTTGTGTTAACTCTATGATTCCTACTCCACTAATTAAATGTTGGTTCAGGTAGAATTTTTTAAAATATGAAGAACCTTTCTTTTTTTTTTATTTTGGTACAGATTTTTTAATCTAATTTTCTGACACAATTTACCTTATAAAGTTTGCTTAATTTTGTTTAAATTCAACTATTGTGCTATAAAGTGACTGCAAAATCATTCATCTTTTACAAATAATTTAACATTGCATTGGTATTGAAAATAAAACTAAATGCACTCGATTAATGAGTTTAGTAAGTCAATCAAATTTGAAATTTTCTTTCAGTAAAATAATTCATTAATTCACTTTCTGGAATAAATTGTATATTTTCATTTAATCTATGTTCTATTTTTATTTTTTGTTAATTTTATGCAATTTAAAACTGCACAACTGCTCGTATTAGTTTATTTTCTCTATCTCTATAACAATAATAGCAATCAAGATAAGTAATTTTCCGGCCTCTGTGGCACTAGTAGTAGCATCGTGGCCTTTCATTCCAAAGTTCAAATCCCAATCAGGCATGGTTTTTTCACACACTAAAAATTGTCATTTCATCTCATCCTCTGAAGTAATACCTAATGGTGGTTCCAGAGGTTAAAAAAAAATTGACTTTTATTTTTATTTGTTTTTGTAAATATGTACCTGGCTGAAGTTGTTCAGTAAGAACGAACTTCTTAAATAGTAATAGTATATAATCCTGATCAGTATATAATCCTGTTGTACCATGGTAGAACACTGATGTACAAAATTCCCTTCATTAAATAATGTTATATAACCAGCTGCATCACATCCCATCCACAGTTCACAAATCCCTATCTTTTGCCTGCCATGTAGAGTTATCATAAATTTAAATCATCCTTTTTTGCTGCATATATTCCATCACATATTGAGTGCATTAATCTATTACTTTATCTATCAAAGTCTTGTTACAGCTATATCAGATATAAAGCATCTGAAATGCAAAATTACTTTCTCTAAGAGTAGTGATGTTTACCATTCCTCCAGTCCCTGTTGTGGAATAAATGAAGCTGTTACTTGAAGGGTTGAATATCACCTTCATTTCAGAGGACCTATTATGCTGATAGAACATTAGTTTATCCCATTTATGAAGATAACAAGAAACCACATCACTACTCATTTTCCATAATAAGCATGTTATGTGTGCTTGTTATTCTTGAGAAAAGCTATATCATTTTGGCATTTTGACTTGTGATACATTTTGATCACTTGCAGCTGTAATGGTCCTTATCAGTTATGAAACCAAAAATTTTATGCAACTAAATCATCAAAGATTTTTTTTACTTATCAGTTAAATTAACTATTATTTATTAGATTTCATCAGACCACTAACTACTATTTATTATATTCAAGACATAATTTTTAATTTTTTTTATACATTTTTTTTTGTATTATGACTTTTGTATTTTGAGAAAGGTTTGGAAAGGAGACAGGTATGTTTAGTTTAATTTATTCTAAAATCCTGAACATCTTAGTAAAAACCTAATGAAAGTCATTAACAGGAGCACATTGCCTTTGTCCCATCTATTTGAGGAAGCAATTCTTTCATAACTTGTTAAAAATAAAGATTCATAAATTTTCTCTGGGAATTTAGCCATTTTGAAGTTCATAAAATTGTGTGTTTAAGATATGATTATTATGTGCTGAAAAGTTAAGTAAGATTGATATGTGGTACATATTCAGTTCAACAACAAAAATGGGGTAGTTTAAATTAACACCTATCAATCATACTTTATAGAAAATTTGTTTCAAACTACTTTTAATCATTTCATTTGTATATGCATAGATAAATTATGCTTTTGAATCAGAGTTTGACTTAGCAATTTTAATGCACAAAAGTCATCTTGTTCCTCATCATGAAAAGACCCAAATTTGGCTTGAGCTTGTAATTGGTTTGAGAATAAATTAATATTTTGTGCTAATTCTTATCAAAGATAAATTGATTTTAGGAAAAATTTGACCAGTCCTTCAATACGGAAAGGAGTGACTACAACTGCTATAAAGGTTCATAACAATAAGCGTGTTGGACATACATTTATCAGGCCTATAGGATCAGGTCGTAAAAAGAGAAAATCATGCATAGGCTGTTATAAGATGCTGCGCAAAACAATGACAAGTAAAGAAGCAGCGAAAAAAGTACCTAGACTTATAAGTTACTGCCAAGATTGTGATGGACAGCCAGGTTTTTGTTTACCTTGTTTTGAAGTATTTCATACAATGAAATAATTTACGTAATAATTGATTGTATATTATGATTAAAATAAATTGTCAATATATTGTATTTATTTATGTAAGTTTTTTAATACATTATAATTAATGATAAAAATTTTTATTACTTTTACCCATACCTAAATATTATTTTTTAAGTATTTTATTTTTTATATTAATATATGTTTATTTTTTCCTTAGTTATTATAAATATCTTTTTGAAGAATATTAAATGTTACACAACTGTTATACTAATTTTTTATAACTTTCAGTATTGTTTTCATTATTTTCTGTATTTTGCATGTTCAATTTTTTATGGTGGTTATTTCAGGATGGTCCTGAAAGCCATGGCACAAAATTTTATTCTTTCCCATTAAAATAAAGTTTTCACTTTGAATAAAATGCTGTAAGAAATTACATGTTTTTATTTATTAATCCTGATGCTGAGAATTTCAGGTCAAACTTCTTTTTTTTATTTTATACAATGTTATCTTTTTAAAAACGTGCTGATTAATGTATCTAAAAATTTGGTAATATTGTACGTTTGTGTGCAAACATTTCATTTGTCAATAGTGATATTAACATAGAAAAAGAAATTTGAACTTAGTCCTAACTATTAATGAGTATTGATAAACCCTTTAAATGTCAAAACTAGACATAATTAATGTTTAAATTTATTTAGTTACCTCACTTATTAACAAAACCTCTTTTTCAATTGTTAATTATCTTAATAAAATTAAAATATTTAATGGTGACAATATACATAATTTAATGTTTCCACCCTTTGCTTTTTCTTCTGTTTCCACTTTTTCATTAAGTGAATGGTGATGAACTTGGTGTCTGTATAAAGAAAGCAAGACACTGAGATGTATTATGTATTAAGTATTATGTATCCCTATGTTTTACATCATCATCCTTTCCTTTTAGCTAATTGCTATTGGTTGGACTACAGATGTTAGACCTCCGCTTAAATGTGTCTCCACTGGTCCTCAAAAACTTATTCACTATTGTCCTCTTTTGTAGGTATTTTTTCTGGATAATCTAACATCTCTTTTATTATGGGATTCCTATAAGTTCAAATATAGTGAAGTTAAAAATTACAGTAATAACTCTTCCCCTTAATATTGTTTTATATAGCAGGCTTAATATTCTTATCTGTCTTACAGAACAGCCATCTTAGTCTATCTTGAACTGTTTGATTCTCTCCTGGTTATTCCCAGATCTGTTCTTATTATATCATTTCTTACTTGAGCTCATGTTTTCATTCCTACTATGCTTCATTAAAACTTCTCAGTTGTTCTCTTCTCATATTGTAGCAGGCCAGATTCTGGACCATTAGTAAGAATAGGATGATAATAGCTCATGGAAAATTTTCTTTTAAATTTAATTCATACTTCCTTTCCTATACTTAAACTTATAATGCTTTCATGATATATTACTACCATTTGCACTACACTACTAATTTTTTAATTGATCTTCTCATTTTCATATATTTCATAGCCTGAATACCTCTTCTTTTTTTTCTATTTAGCCTCCAAAACCACCATGAGGTATTACTAAAGAGGATGCATGAGAATGATATGTATGAATGTAAATGAAGTGAAGTCTTGTACAGTCTCAGGTTGACCATTCCTGAGATGTGTGCTTATTTGAAACCCAAACACCAAAGAACACTGGTATCCACAATCTAATATTCAGATTGATATAAAAATAACTGCCTTTACTAAGATTTTGATCTTATAATTCTCGACTTTAAAATCAGCTGATTAATGATGATGAGTTCACCACTAAACCAACCCAGTGGGTAGCCTGAATACCTAAAACTTTTAATAATCTTTGTTATGTCTGTTTGCAGACTATCTCTTCCATTTCAATTATTTCCTGTCGCTTGTATTTTAACATATTTAACAATACATAAACATTAAACTATTAATGTTTTATTTTTTCTGTACATATTTGCTTTCTTTTCTATTTTTTCTAACGGAGTAACAATGTAATTAGAGAATAACCATTCTTTTCTTTTGTTTCTTGGCTTTCTATCTTCTTTTTCACTTCTTGCTAGATCTTATCTACAACATTGATAAATAACAAAAATTAGAGTATACAACCTTGTGTTGTATAGTTTCCACCACAAAGTCTCATCAACTGTTCACAATCAACAATTCACCACAGTCTCATCAACTGAGGGTCTTTCTATGCTTTCAGAACTTTTATATATTGCTTTTATCATTTCCTTAATTTCTTGGCACCTCTTTGATCCTTAATGATGTTCAGTTGTTGGCCTCCATAGCATGAGTGGTAGCGCCTTGGCCTTTCATCTGGAGGTCCCACGTTCAAATCCTGGTCAAGCATGACATTTTCACATGCTACAAAATTGCCATTTCATCTCACCCAGAGGTTAAAAAAAATAAAAGGAAAAAAGTAATGTTCTGTGCTTTTCTTCAGGGAAAACTGTCATAGGCTTTCGTATTATGTGTAAAAAGCCACAGTCTGTCTCAAAACTTCAACTCTTTTTAATAATCTGCCACATAACAAAAAACCAACCTTCTCTTCCAGATCCATATTTTTTTCTCTTATTCTTTTATCAAATACCTCCTTTTGAAGAATTTCAGTTTATTGGTATCAGTATAACTTCTCTAGAGCTTCCACAATTTTTTTCTCCTTACATGAATGGTGGTGATGATAATAATCATAGCTTTTAGCTACTTATCTGGCACATGCTTTCTTCTGTATACAGTGTTTATCACCGGACAACCAATACAATCCTGCCTACCTTTATCAACTGGATATTGAGCTCATAAGCATAATTTTTATCATTGTAGGTCCATCAATTCAAGGTGTACTTGTCTCTAGATATGATAAGATTCTTACAATAATTGTAGGCTGATTGCAGTTGTGCTAGTAATATCAAGGGTTTTTGAGTTTTTAATCTACATGCAGATAGCCTCTTATTTTGAGGATATATAATTTTTATGATAAACAGTTTAGGTCTCGTATACATTATAGTACAGGTGATGTAACATTGATTAGTGATAGTTAAAATATTGAAGAATGAAAACTAATATGTTTTAAATCCTTTGATATGTGTAAGGATTTTGACAGTGTTATAGGTGATTTACTTTTGTGTAAATTGCAGTACTTTGGTTTTGATAGTAGTTGCTCTTAAATTTATGAATTGCTATCTTGAAAATAGGTTACAGTTTATACAGTTCTAAAAACAATTCAAACAATAAAACTATTTCATTTGTAGTTCCACAACAGTCCCTACTGAGACTATTTGTTCCCTAACATTTGTACCAATAATCTTCTACACAATTTCTCAAAAACACATGTGCAGGTTTTTTGTATGGGGATGTTCTTAGGTTCAAAATTAATGCTCAATTCCAGTAGTCAGTTGGCTGATTCTGTTTATACGGCCACTGAAGCTGTTCTATGGTTGTTATGCAGTCAATAAATAAATTGTACTTATACATGAGAAAAGTGCAGATTTGGGGCAATAAGTTTTTCTGGTAAACTACTTATAGATTAAGCTGATAGAATTCTTTGCTGAAAGGATTGTGACAATCAAGTAACAAATAAAGTTGCCAAAAATTTTAATTGCATATAAAGAATGTTAGGTGACAACTCAAAATATCTTCATCAGCATCGAGTAATGTTTTGAGCTATGTCCACTGCATTGAGGTCAATACACTCATGTAAAATACAGCTGTTCAGAGAGCAGAAAAGACCTGCCAAATTGTTCTCTCGGCTTATTGTAGGTCACTGTTTGATGGGTTAAAAAGGTTCATATGTCTCTATTTATGTATTCTAGAGTGTTTTATGTTATATGTTTTTATGTTTTATTTGTTTCTGAACAAATCCTGGACAGCTTTATTTCTTACTTGATTGAC
>JAAAKQ030115653.1:2568-13932 GCA_010016005.3 Zanna intricata
TGGCAGCAGATTACCCCTGCCTGCTACCCTTCCCGTTTGGGCGAAGTAAACAAACTTGCTGGGTTATTTCCTTATTATTTTTCAGTTAGGTACGTTACAATATAATTACTTTTTAGAAATAATATAATCTAAATTGTAATATTATTTCTTATTTATAAACTGATAATTTTTATTTTTATTTCTGTTACTGCATTTGGTTATGTTATGTCATACGCAAACGAATGTGTATAGAAATCGGCCGTGGCAGGAATGGTTTCAATACACCAACCTTGCACTGAAATGGTTTATTTACATCAGCCTTCAACTAAAAATTAAATGAATTGCAGTTAATTTATATTGTTTTACATTGTACTCCCGTTTCCTACCTCTTTCCTCTGTACTATACTAATCCCGTTTACTTTTTTTGTTTAATGTTAAAGTTCAGTTTCATTTAAAACGGATCGTATGTAAGAAGCACCTCAAATAATTTTAAGATTTTTATTTTATTATTTTTTTCTCATTTCATTTACAATGTTTGAAAAATTATCACAGTTCTTATTAGTTATTACTGGTTATTTTTACATACAAAATTTACAGGTTTTAATGTTATTCTAATACCTATTCTTTAAAATTTATGAAAAAAAAATCTAAACAAAATAAATTTATAGAATTTGCTAAAAAATGTTTAACAATGATATATATACACAATAAATACGTTTATATATAATATATACATTTATATTTTCAATATAGATATTTAGTAAGCTACATACAATTTTTTCTTTTACAAAAAGAAAAATTATACCGTGAAGTAAAAACTCAAATAAGAAGACTCCTGTATTCAGTAGCTAAATTAATGCAACACATTTTGCGTACAAGTTCAGAGTAGAAGCAGAAAATGAAATATCACCCGCAAACCAAGAAAAACACTTCCCATCTAATTTTCTTCCGCTAGTACTGTTTTTTTTTTTCTTTTACTATTTGTTTCTCTTTTTTCTCATTTTTTTTTTTTTTTTTTACTTTTTCTTTCTTTATTTTTCCCTTCATACTCGTACCATTTTTCTTCCTTTCTGTCCTTCTTAAAGTCATTTCTAAGAAACAAAGCTCCTTGAACCACAAATACGAGTATAGACTCATTAGGTCTGATAACTTACTTGCTAAAAGTAATATTATTTTTTCCAGGTAATATTTTCTTTACTCCTCTATAATAAAATATTAGGCAAATGGTATAAAGTATTTCATTATATTGTAATATTGATTACAATATAATTACAATATTACATATTATTGCAATATTATATTATTATATTACAATATATTATTTATTGATTACAATACAATTTTATGAAAGTTTACAGTATAAATTAATTAAAGAATCATCTTTATACCATACACTTTAAAGCTTCAAGATATTAAAATTCAAATAAATTTTCGGAATAATATATGTTCAATAAATAAATGCTGATAATACATTAATATCAAGTATGACTGATTTTATAATAAATTTAATATAAAATACGCTTTCTTTAACATTAATGATGTTCGTTGTACAATTATTTCCATAAGATCAGAATGAATGTATGAATCTTACGGTTGAATATTTCTATGTAATACAGTACTAAATATCCTCTCCTCTCAGTTAAGAATGAAATAGATAACAGTTTTCTTTCATTTTTCAATTTTCATGTGGACGTAGATATGCAATAAGGAGTTATACTTTAAAAAATTAACATTTTAGACTGAATAATATATTTAAAAATGTTTTTCAATAGTGATTTAACTAAAATAAACATATTAAGAAATAATATACAAGCAATACCTGTTAAAAAAAAAATCTCTTTCGGCATGCCGGAAGGCGGAGGTTTTATAGAATTAAGGATTGGAGGAGGCTATCAGCTTAATTCCAAAAGAGTAATTAAATACTTAGGGGTCATGATTGATAACGCATTTGATGACGCACAGTATCGAATCGGTTTAAAGAGATCGTTAGTCCTCTAAACATAACTTAAAATATTTTTTTGTAACAATTTTTGATATACCGAACCCTACCGCAATGGATGACCAAAATATAGCTGGAATTGTAAGAATATGGAGCTTGTCGTATGCTAAACATGTAAAACTTTTTTTTCACATGCAACCATTAACGTCTTAAGTAAATTTGAAGTTTTTCTTAACTTTAAAGTGGAAATCTTTTTTTCCCCTATTTAGCACCGGTTAAATCTACCTTAGCCTTCCTGAGTACCAAAAGGGATTTTTTAAAGCAGTTAACATTTTTTTTAAGGAAAAATCAATTTTTTTTTTTCTTATAATACTCTCTCTTTATTTGTTCAGCCTCCGGAACTACTATAAGGTCTTACTTCAGAGGATGATATGTATGAATGTGGATGAAGTGTAGTCTTGTACAATCTAAGGTGAACCACTCCTGAGAAGTGTGGTTAATTGAAACCCAACTACCAAAGAACACCGGTATCCACGATATAGTTCTAATACTAACATAAAACAAATAAATGCCGGCCTCCGTGGCGCGAGTGGTAGCGTCTCGGCCTTTCATACGGAGGTCCCGGGTTCGAATCCCGGTCTGGCTTGGCATTTTTCACACACGCTACAATTCATTCATCTCACCCTCTGAAGATATACCTAAACGGTGGTTCCGGAGGTTAAACAAAAAAAAAATAAAATAAAACAAATAAACTAATACTTTTTTCAGTTTTATACGTTTGATTTATTGTTAATTTCTACTAATATTCGAGTTTGAAAAGTAGTATAAATATTAAACGTTATTTTCTTGAAAAGTAAAGAATGATGGTAGACTCCTTATTATATAACTAGAACCACATATAACTTGATATTCTTGAGTAAATTTGCGCTTAATAAACGAATAACTTAATTTTTAATGTAATGAAACGAAAAACTATTTCATCATAGCATACACGAGTAATTTTATAAAAGATAACCTTATTTCTCAGTAATGATTCTTAAGATTGATTTTTGATCATATATTTTTGTTGTTTTATTTTTGGTTGAAGATGGTAAACATTAATAATTTATTTCACGGTTGATTTAATTTTGAACATATTATATGAGGTGTGATCAAAAAACACGTGAATTATGTTATAAAAAACAAAGTAAAAAAGTTATCTTAAATATGAATTAATCTCCTTCAAAGTACTGTCCTTGGCTAGCAATGCACTTATCCCAATGTTGAATCCACGACTGGAAGCAATTCTAGAAGGCTTCTTTTGGAATGGCTTTCGGCTACTCTGTCGTGGCCTTCTCAATGTCAGAAATGGTGTCAAAACGTTTCCCTTTTAGCAAATTTTTTATTTTCAGGAAGAGCCAGAAGTTGCATGTGCTAAATCTGGTGAGTAAAGCGGATTTGGACAGACAGGAAGTCTTTTAGCGGTCAAAAACTCGCGAATCAAAAGCGACTTGTGGCACGACGCGTTGTCATGATGAAGAAGAAAGCCGTTGGCCAATTTTTTAGGTCTCTTTCTTCACACATCGTTTCACAAACGTTCCAGTACCCCCTTGTAAGATGTTAAGTTCTTCAGTAAGTTCTCGAATAGTCATTCACCTGTTTGAACGAACAAGTTTGGCAACTTTTTGCACACTTTCATCTGTTTTTCAGGTTGATGGACGTCCCTACCGTTCCTTATCCTTAAATGACTCATTTCCGCTTTTAAATCGTTCATACCACTTGTAAACAGTCTTCAAAGTTACCATATTATCACCATACACTGATTTCAACATTTCGTAAGCTTCTTTGGCACTTTTTTAAATTTGAAACAAAACTTAATGTTAATGCGTTGTTCAAGTTCCATGTTTTACGACAGACACTGCAGACACGACCCCACTGTAACGGCTATAGAAGCAGACTGACAAGCCGGAACGTATTCAAACTTGTCACTGCCTGTTTCAACACATAAAGGCATGCGACACACTAGTTGAAATAGATGTAGCGTAAGTAATTGCTGCTATAAAAATTCATTCACCATAGTTTTTGATCATACCTCGTATTTCTTTCTGATTTTATGAATAAAGATATTGCACTATATCTGATAACGATTTTTTATTCATAATTTCAAAACTTTTTAATATTTTTATTCTTATTCATTATTAACGAAAATAATAATATTTTTTTTTAAAGTCACATGATACCGTGAGAAAAACGCTAGTATCATTATAAAAAAGATGGAATATTTAGAACTTAGCTTATTTGTTATCACTGAAATTAATCTTCGGAACCTTCTTCACCTGAGTTACATCCCTCATAAATTACCCAGTACCCCCACATATAATTCAACACTGTACAAGAAGTGTAATACACATTATTTTTAGATTAAATAATTTGGTTTCAGTGAAATTAAGCTAAGAATGAGATTATATTCACTTAATATACATTATTTACGGAGTAGATATTTACTCGGTTTAAGTGAAATTTAATTGAAATTCAGTTAGGTTTAGGTCATAGTTAAGATTAGGTTAAGTAAGTATATAATTAATTATAGATTTAGCAGAAATTCATCGATGAAGTCAGAATAAAAGACTTTTGCTTAACTTAACCTGATCTATCTTTATTCTTAATTAAATTTAAATCAAATTATTTAGTCAGTAAATTATGTATATTACAACATGTACAGTGTAAAATAACAAAAGTTTGGGCGCGGATACTGTGTAACTTACAAGGGACATAACTCGGGTGAAAGAAGTTTCCGAAAAATAATTGCAATAATAACGAATAACTTAATTCCTAAATAAGACATATTTAAAATTTTATTAAAATCAGAGGTGAGTCCGTAACTGTTTATAATTGTCCATAGAAACTATAGTAATTATAATAATAGTTCAGTAGGTCATCGAAGAGGGTTGCACAATAAAAATAAAAATCATATCTTCTTATGTAATTGAGATAAAGTATTATTTTGAGCTGCAAAATAATCAGAATATCATGTACTATTTTTTTGATCATGACCTTGATCCGATGCACATAACGGCATAACGCCTTTGCACGTTCTTGTTTTCATGAGGCTACTAACACACAGAATATTTATTTAGATATGCTACAACTGTACGTTTTCCCTCAAGTTGATAAAATTGAACAAGAAAGTAACATTACTGTAATGTTTAAATAAGAGGGTGCGAATCCACACTTTAGCCTAGGCGTTCAACGCCTAAAAATTAGGCGAATTACGATTAGGGAATGAAAGATTTCCTAATCGTTGGATTGGTAGGACCGGTCCTGGGCTTTGACCTACGACAAGCCCAAATTTTACACACTTACACGTTTTCCTACAGATAAACATAAAAAAATTATCTACAGTGAAAAAATCATAGATGTACAAAATTCAAGTACAACAGATCACCGCTGCTATTACCACAGTTACGCCTGCGATGATCAATCGGACCTCGGTGGAATTCGATTATTGGCTGCAAGTTTTCAGAGTGACCAACGGAGCTTATATTGAAACATTCTAAGGGATGAAAAAAACTTTTATTTGAGTTTGTGAATTTTTAAAAAAATACTCGTTTAATTGTCTCTAGTAGTTTCGATTTTTTTAAATTGCTGTATCATTCTTCGATGATTCTGTATATTATTTATTATAATTCATAGATGAATTCAAGATTATGACAAGAGGTTGGTAAGCGTTACGCGCTGGACAGTTAACTTGTCTCAGTAACGCTTTCTCAATAGGCATTGGCTGGAGTCATGGCAACAAGCCACCCCTAGTACTTAGCCCCGTACGATACTGCCGAATCATTACTCTGTAATTATGGCGAACTTATCACTCACAAGTAACTAATAATTAGCTCTCTGAAATACAAAATTTGACTTTTTATTTAAATTGTATACAATAGATTTTTTAATGTTCGTATCTATTTTTGTTGTACTAGGAATAATTTTCTGTACTTTTTAGAATATGAAAGGAAGAAAGAATGGGACATATCCCATTCTTTCTCTCTATGTAACGATAGTTTGGATAGAATAAATCCTTTTTTACTCTGAATAAAATTGAAATATTTTGTCATCTCATAGTTCAGTAACTTTAAAAATCCTGTTTTATTTCAATTAATGTAAGGAATAGTTTAAGAATATGCGAAATAATAAATGAAGCTAATTTCTTTCTTAATGAAAATAAAGTATATTTTTACAACTTTAAATCCCCCATAATTAAAATCCAATGCATAATAAAAAAGATATCCAGTTAGAACCATATTAACTGCTAAACTCATTAAAATAAATAAATGATACAAGTAGTTTACAAAATACAAATTTGTCTTAACCAGTTATTCAATTAAACGACCCACTTTCACATGTTTTAGTCAATTACACAAAGAGAAAGGCTTAGTCATTAATGGTGTTTCGTATTTACCGACTATATACTTTACTCCAAAGCTTTTAATCTAGAATAAAATAACGTAACGTTAATTAAATTACAACGGAAAATTAGAGCTAGTAATTCTAAATAACTATACAGCTAATCGTCTTTACGTAGTTTCTATTGAAAGCAAGAAATAATTTGAGTTTAATTATCCTATAATCAGTGCGCTTACGAAAATTCCATATCCTGATTTTAAAGGACTTCAAATGCTATTAAAAATCGATCTTGTCATAGATAAAAATGTGCAAATACGTGTACATAATAATTAAGAAGAAAAATTTTCTCCCTTAGTATCAATATACTATAAAAGTATACACTAAATCCATCCAATGTTAATTAAATTCTGGATTTTATGGTTGTATGTGTAATTAAACTTAAATAACTTCAGTATACACAATTCTTGGAAATTAAAATAATCTTATAACCCTCTGTGATTGTTAGAGAATCCAAGAATATTTAAGCAAATTAATAATCTCAAACATTTATTATTTAATTACTATATACTAAATAATTACATAATACATAAAATTAGCAAGGTAAATGAAGAAACCAATCTTTGATATGCTGAAGCATAGTTGACTACAGGGCATGCGTTATCAAGTCTTCTTCGTTATTATTTGGATTGGTTTACAAATATAACTGTTATATGTACGAGTTCAATTATTGTACTTTTTTTCATTTAAAACATTTTTTTTTTTTTTCAATTTTATAATATCAATTAGACATTTCCGTTTTTAATTGAAGATTATCAGATTCTTTTGAATCATTAAGTACGCTTATTTAACGTATGTAAAAAACCCATAAATTAAATACCATATATAAATAAATATATGCGAATTGTATGAAATTTATAGCTTATATACCTATATTGAATTTATTTAATGATAAAGTAAATATTCCGTATATGCAAAAAATAAAAATGAGATTAATGATTAATGTTTAATTACTGTTGTCGTAATAAAAGCATAGTATTTAGTTCATTAGTTAATTTTTAATTAATTTCATTAATCAATCACATGTAAAATTTTTTTATTAATAAAAATTTTATTAAAGAATACATTTATTTTGCGCGTTTTTTTTATTACTGTTTACACATTTATATTGGTTATGTGTTTAAAAAAATGATGAACGAAAGTATTTCACCCAGTAATTTAGTAAATATTATCGCACAGAAACGTTTGCTGATAATTTGAATTGTAAGCCTTACGTATCATTCGAGTTAAATGCAAAATAAGGTGAGCTGTCAGTCTTTCAACCATCAAATATATTGTAATAGCATGAATAATTTTCACTTTACTTCTAGTATACTAATACTAATCCTTATAAAAAATAAAAACCTTTAATATGTGATTGCGTATACCTCTAACGCATTTGTTCTCAAAATAACACGATAACACTCTTATGGACACTGGAGGCTTTCAAGAGGGGGGGGGGTAGTAGAAGGCCCTCAGAAAATTGGAAGCGTGCAGTCTAGAAAGAAGATGGTTGATTTTAAAAAAAATTCCTTTCGGCATGTCGGAAGGCGAAAGTAAATTAACGGAAGATTACAATAAAAAAAATCATATCCTAATCAAAATATTTTGTTTTTTATTTGTTTTTATTTTAAATTACATAAAATATATTATTGCTAACAATAAACATTTAAATTGAGAGAAAAATTAAAAAATAAAAATCCATTCATCTAGACCTTTTTGGAATCTTATTAATTATAGAGTAATTCAGTCGAGTTATACAAATGAATTGGTATCAGCTGATTATATATTTAATCAATAACATTATGAATCTGGTGTTAGGTAATACTAACTGGTGATCCGAATGGGATTCATCAACGAACATTCCTGTTAGTAATTAATAACCAATAAAAAAACTCGAAGAAAAATAATTTTTCCATTACGAAAAACAAAATTTCAGTTTCGAAGTAAAAATATCAATATAAAAAGATTAATTATATATAAAACTGTAGTTTTGAATTTGTGTACGTGTTAATACATCTGTGTACAAGAGAAATTTATTTAATTTAAAATTGTTTTGTAATATTCTATATGAGATAGTTTCAAAAACAAAAATCTAAAAATGTAATAAATCTTATAAGGTTACATAAATTTCATATAACCTTTCCTCGAGTTATAAGTAGACTACGTGTCATTGCTCTGAATAAAACTGTTATAAATTATTATTATTTGTTCTAGCACTGAAATAAAAACAGACTCAAGATAATTTATTCGATTAACTCTGAAAGTTATTGCGACTACTTCAACATTTCAACATGTTTCTCTCAGGGTTATTCTGTTTTTACTTCTGCATATATTAAGAACTTATGTGGTAAAGGGAATAAGTAAAGTAAGAAAAGGGAAAGGCGGCAAATCTAAAGAAAGAAGGAGGTGAGAAAGAGATAGAGGTAAAGTTAAGGGAATAAGGGGGAAAGCAATGAGACGGAGCCTAAGAGTTATATGACAAAAACAATAAAGTTCAATATTTAGATTGTTTGAAATCATGCGACTATAAAGCAGACGGTGTAGAAAACGGTTGGCTTGACTCTACTGGGCCCGGGTTGGGCTGGCTTTTGGCTCGCACGCGAATAACACAGACACACGCCTGAATAATGCACAGACATTGCAACACGCATTCTTTTTCCCTTCCACATTTTCGGAAATAGTTCTCGGTTGAAAGATTACACTCCTCTGAATTTCTGAAATCGATTCCTTGCCCTTCCTTTTCCAATTAATTCAGATCACGTGACTTAAAACACAACTTCAGAATATAATAAAAGAAAACAGGCGTAAAATACATCAGAATTCCAAAATTGAATCTACTCATAAAAATTCCATTCACTCAAAACATTTTATCATTACTTAATAAATAAATTAAATACTTTTATGGGTTTAGAAAACTACTTATAAAATCAGTGTTTTAAAATAAATAAAAATCAAACTAAAATAAGAAAAAGATATATATTCCAATTGAAATTCAAAATAGCATAATTATTAGATTCAACTAGATAACTCTTAAATTTTTTTAAAATATAAATTGATAGCTAACTGTAGATTTGATTGCGTTAAAAATGAACTCAAATTTAAAATGCATGTCTAGTCTCTGGATTTCAAATTCCGATAATGATAATGATAAGATAATGAACAAAGTTCTCTCTATTTTTCGCGTTTTTCTTGAATAAAAAATCGGTTTTTAAAAGTTTTTATTTACTTTTTATTAGCTGTATTAACGTTAATATTCTCAGAAATAAATTCTCTACAAAAGTTGTTACTAAATTTTCCACATTTCTTAGTCATTTAACAAATCTATTGTACTAAAAACATTTTCGACATCGAATTTTGTGTTTAACGTCAGATATCTTAAAAACTACTAGATTTACAGCTCTGGGAACTATTTTATCCTATTTCCCACCTAAAATTACATAACACCCACCAAATTTATTCCTTAATTTGGATCCCAAAAATTAAATTAGGAATTAATTTTAATGGAAGTGCTGTAACTCTAAAACAAAACGTTTCTACACCTATGTTAATATGGACTTTTATAATTATTTTCATCAGTGAAGCATGTACTGAAATTTGTTTCGTTTCTTCGTGAAACATTCTGTATAAAAAAAAAAAAAAAACAAGTTAACAGCTAAACATATTTTCAATAGTTTTTAATTTCTTTCATCAATAGTTTCATTCAATTCATTCAATAGTTTTTTAATTATTTTTTAGCTTTCTTTTTTCAAAAAAGATTCATTAGATTAAAATTTGGAATATTAAATAAAGTACAAGCTATGAAATTTATTCTAAAAACGGATTTCTAATTTATTTCCTAGTCTTTTTAATCAGAATTTTGACTATGGATTGGAATTTTTTAAATCATACATTGTTTTACCTTTTCTGAATTATTTTTTTTAAAAATAATAATTTTATCTAATTTTTTTCATCCAATCATTATAATATTTTTTACCGATTTGAACAAAATTAATAATGAAGGAAGGAATCTGAATTAATGAAAGATGTCCAGTCTCCATTCCAAACACCCTTTAGCTAGTAAATTTATTACAAAATAAATCTAAATTACAGAGAATATTTGCTTGAAGTTTAAATCTCTTGATAATTTTTACTAATGATAGTCATTTTCAAAAGTCTTAGAAATAAGCTTCGTTTCTGCTACAGGATTTAGATAGCAACATGCATACGTGTCGTGCTGATCGTAATTTATTAATTTTCCGTGCGTTTAATAATAAACTTTTATTATTTTTTTTTATTAAAAACGTATACATACATCATTTACTACCGACTGCGGACGATGCTTGGCTGGTTAATGTTATATCATACTTAATCATATTCAAGAGGGATTTTTTATTCCAATTCTTTTGGTTAATAATTTATTAATGGATTATTGTTTTTTTATAAATTTTTTTGAATGAATATATTTTATTTAAATGAGTTAAGATGCATAGGCACACGGGGTATGGAATATTATAAGGGCAAAATTTCGTACATTTGAGGAAAAATTGATAAAATGTCAATATTTTCCTAAAAAAAATTAGATTAAATATATGTATATATATTACAATACTAGACAGAAGTCTTTAAATTATTACTACTGACTGGCTGTTTGTATAGTACATTAAATAACTGTATGAGAATTTCTTAAAATCCCACTTGTTAATTGAATTTTCTAATACCCTAACATTTTCTGTAAATATTTTTGATTCAATTTTTTTTTTCAGACAGAAAAAGGCAACTTTATGTTGCCAACACACAGTGGTCGTATGTAAGAATTTTGTATAGATATAAAATAGCTTTCTCAACAAAAATGTAAAAGAAAATTCAAAACAATTATAAATTTTTACTACTTACTCTTTATCTGTTTAGCCTCCGGAACTACCGTTAAGGTATTACTTCAGAGGATGAATGAGGATGATGTGTACGAATGTGAATGTGTAGTTTTGTACAATCTCAGGTCGACCACTCCTGAGAAGTGTGGTTAATTGAAACCCAACCACCAAAGAACACCA
>JAAAKQ030115663.1:0-11293 GCA_010016005.3 Zanna intricata
TGTAAAAACGAAAAATAAGATGGAGGTAAAATTGTTATCGACGTATAAGATTAAATTTAAATGTACGTATAAAATAACGAAGGGAAACTAGTTGAATGAGAAATAAAAACATTTAACGTGGAATAGAAAGATGTTGGATGTAAAAAAATAAGAGTAAACTTTGGGGAGGAATGAAACCAAAATGTATTAGTTTTCAATGTATAAATGGAAAAATCTATATGAAGAGAGAAAAAATTGTTAATTCGTGGCAGTAATACACAGGACTATATCGGCGAGAAAAATTATATTCTGACACACTAAACAAGATGACAATGAATTATAAAGAAAATGGTTTGAATTTAATGAAATTCTGAAAGATTTAAACGAAAATATAACGGTAGGAAGTAATGTTACGTCATACGAATTACTATGCTGTTTTTGCGTACTAGAATTGAACAATATTTATGTAGTAATGTAAAATTTATGACAGTGGAATATTACCTACTATTTTAAAAGTACCTTTAATGGCGGCTCTTAGCTAAAATTAATTGGTGTGCTGCTCCAGAAAATTATTTAATGAGCCTTTTCAAGGTCTTGGTTAAAGTTTTCTGTAAAATATAAAAATCGAAAAAAATTAATCAAATAGATTTGCTGGAAGCAGGATAATAATCTAATTAATTCTACACTGCATCAATCACCTTCCAGAATATGGTGCAGATGTTCGGTTTAACCGAATAAAATGTCAATACAGATGATAATTTGTAGTATTATTAGATAATAATTAATAACTTAATAAAATATTCGCTTAAATTCACTATAGTCCATTGATGCTAATTTAAATTTCTATCTGCACAGAAACAAATAAATAATTAGTTTTTAATAAATATATTCTCTTTTGATCTTCCAGCCTGTTTTTGGACAGATTTGGCAGTCAAAGAGCCCTAGCTTTCCTCCATCTTCTGATCACTACTGAAAAAATAAGTAAACCGCTTTCATATTCCTTCCACCGACTAAACTAGAAAAGGAAACGAATAAGGAATCTTCGATATACATGCAGAATAAAAAAAAATTACCTTCCACCAACACAACAGGGTCCAGCACTACGAGAGCGACAGTGCTTTCTCTCCCGTGCAACTTTTTCCTACGTACGCATGCGCACAATAGCCAAACACTATGCCGCAGGAACTCTGAAGTGCACAGTTCCATACAAAGATCTTTGTTTCTTTTCATAAACTGGAGGATAGCTACTGACTGGGGGGATGGATTATATATCGCACAAGTATAAAGAAAGAATTATAAAAAAAAAAGGGACTCATTATATTAAATATTATCGATAATATCAAGTGAAAATAGGGGATACTGCAGTTTCAGAGTGCAAATACGCGAACCGCCTCTAAGTAGAGAAAGAAAAAGCAAAGAAATGTGAGTTATCGTACCTTTTAACATCATATGCCTGGACAATATTTACTAGAATAGTTACAGACGGATAGAACGTGAGATAAAACTTGTTATGATGAAAACCAGTTCGATTTTAAATTTTTATGGGTAGAAGGTTCGCCATTTTTTCCCTCTTATTAATTTTATAAGCTTAAAAAGAATAAATTTATTAATCTATGTTATTTTATGATCGGGAAAATGTAATAAATAATAGAATGTAATAAAATATTAAAAATTTTTTTAAAAATTCTGACTTTAATATAAGGAAAGATTGTTACAGTCAGTACAAAAATATAGTAGAAGAAACAGAAGTTTCTAACTAATTCAAATAGAATCGAGACAAGGACATAGTCTCCCTCATTACTTTTCAAATTGTAAATAAAAAAAAAAAAAAAAAAACAATACAGGAATTGAATGAAAATTTTGAAAGTATCTAAGAAATAAAGATTTTTTTTTAGAATTAACTGATTACATTTTTCTTTTTTAGAAATTAAAGTGAATTGAAAAAATCTCATTATTAAGAATAATTTATAAATGAATTATTAGGCAAAGAATAGAATACATGAAAATTAATGAAAAAGTTAGATATAGAAATAAGGTTTAATGAAATTATTAAAGGAATGATGGATATGCTCTTTACTGTTGCGACAATAAAAATAAGTTTCATCTTGTTCATAAATACTTAAGGAATTATCTAATAAATTGGAGAATATGTGAAATTTTTATAAATTAATCTATTTCATGATTAATTTAGAGATATAATAAAAGCCAAAGTATAAACTTTTTAAAGGAAGAAAATATTGAAATAAAAATAAGCATTGTTAAATACATTTCTCGTTTATGTAATTTGAATAATTTTAAATGTTGATTTAAGGATGTTGAAGGATATTTTTTCGTAAAACATGGAATTCTGTGTAGCAGTAATTTTAGCAGGAAGAGGATGATGATCGCGTCGCTTTGGAATGTTGCAACAAGATTGCTTGCCTAACACACGGTCAACTTCACACGCACGCGAATAACAAGGTACACTAGTTGCAATAGGCAGGTGGGGTGGTGTTTTAAGTATTATAAGGATCGGCGAAGGGAAAGGGCGGGGGGACAGATGTTCAGACTGCAGCAACTCTAGTCACAGCTGCGAGTACTCTGGACAACATTTACTGGATATACCTACTAGTTCTTTTTTTTTTTTTTTTATTCTTTTACCAGAGTCTGGATAACGCGATTCACTTTAAGATTTGGCCTTGCAATGCGACCTTGATCCTTCAATAAAATGCAATGGGAAAACCAAATTAACACTTTGATTGTATTTTTTATAATTCACTAATTATATTCTGTATGTATTGTTGTTTTATAATGTAAAAAAAAAAAAACATTTTTTTAAATCATTAAAGTTACATTAAAAATTAAATAACAGTAGGTAAGGATACAATAATTTTTATTTAAAAAAATAGGAGATAAAGTACTATAATTTTATAAATTATTTTCTTTCTTTCTTTATTTTTATAATCGAAATACCTTTTGTACCTTCTTTTGTACTGACACCTATTGTTTATTTTTTTTGTATGATTGATCTTTTTTAATTTTGTTCTCTTTTATTTTATAAAATTCATTATTTGTATAAATTATAATATATTTGACTGGATTAATCTACCTAAATTATTTTTTACTTTCTTGTATGAAGTAAAGGAAGTATTGTGAACGCGAAAAATTTCGGTTTTCAGATTTCAATGGAAATCTCATCCCTCAGTCCATTTTGACTAGTTTCAGCGTGACGTTTGTACTTACGTTCGTATCTCGCGTAACTCAAAAACTATTAACCATAAGCTGTTGAGATTTTTTGTATAGGACTGTTGTAACATCCAGTTGTGCACTTCCTCTTTTGATTGCAATCGACTAAACCAAATGTGTATGAAAAAGTTAAAAATTCCAAAACATTTGGATTTTGAACTTTTTCTAATTTTAGTAATAAGGCCTGAATGAGAGCTTTTGAACGATATATCATAAGTGGTACTTATTTTTATTGGTTCTAATAAAATTTAATTTTAATTAATAAAATATTTTGATCTTTAAAGGGAAGGCATATCGGTTCGAATCAGAGTTCATTTCCTTTTTCCTTTTTTTAACTTTTTTTTATTTAAATATTTATATTTATTAATAGTTGTTTACCCGTGATTGTAAAAAAAAAAATTGTAAAAAACTAAAGGGAGTTGATGTAGAAAAATCTAAATTTTGTATATAAAAAAAATGTTTTGAGTTAATAAATTAAAAAAAAAAAAATATTCGTTTAATTATCTGTGAAGATACTATTTTTTTTTTTAATTTCTGCAATCTTTTTCCTTATATATTATTTATGTGTATAGTATTTTGCTTTCGCGATGTTTGTTAATCGTCAGTGCATTTATTTTTCTGATTATCTTCAAGCATTTCTACAAAATTTTCTTATTATTTATTTAATTTTTTTTATTGTGGAAGTTTTATTACTTCAGTAGGTAAGATTCTTCAAAATTACTCACTAAAATAAATTATTAACGAAAATTGTGTTGTTTAGACATTTAAAAAGTAATTTCATTTTTTATCTATATTATTGCTTAGAAGTATTATTATTTTGTATAGTCTAATGTCATTCTGATATTCAAAATAATTCTCCACAAAATTCAATAAAATTAGTTCGTAATCGCTAGGTAAAAAGAAAAAAATCGATATTCCTGCATCTCAGGATCCTTCGTTCTCGCTTGGTTGTGTATTCTCTTATCAACGTATATCTATATCTTTTTTCTTACTTTTATCAAAATGCAGATCTGTTGCTTTTGCGGTTTTTTCTGCATTTTTTTCGTATAGCAGTGGTTTTTTACGTCCTTGTAAAGAAGTATTGTGATTGCGAAAAGTTTCAACGTTGCGAAAAATTTCAGATTTCAACGGAAATATTCATTTTGACCATCCCTAAATCCATTTTAACTAGTTTCGGCGTGATGTCTGTATGTACGTACATATGTATCTCTCATAACTCAAAAACTATTAGCCGTATGATGTAGAAATTTTGGATTTAGGACTGTTGTAACATCTAGTTGTGCACCTTTTCTTTCATTACAATCGACTTACAAAAATGTTAAAAAAAAATGTTTGGACTACAAAAATGTCCAAAAAAAAATGACCCTAAAACCTGAAAACTCTGGATTTTGGACTTTTTTTCTTAAATGCAGTAATAAGGCTTGATTGAGAGCTTTTCAACGATGTATCATAAGTGGTACGTTGTTTCATTGGTTCCAGAGTTATAGTGAAATAACATTTTAATTATGAAATGTTTGGATCTTCAAGGGAACTTCGGCCCTTTTTTTATTTAAATATATTGATTTATTAATAATTATTAACCTAAGATTGTAAAAAACTTGTACATAGATAATTAAATAATAACAATTAAAAAAAATTTTTTTTAATTCAAAAGTTATTAGTGAAATAACATTTTATGTACATTTAAAAAAAAAATGTGTATATATATATATATATATATATATATATATATATATATATTAATGGCGTTTAAGGCTACCCACATCACATTTTTATTCGTATTGATTGTAAAAAGATTCATTTTTACAAGAAAAAAGCAACTTTTCAATATTTTACATTTCAAATTTTTTTAAGTACGCTGATTAAGGCTTGTTATGTTAGTTTTTCTCCGGCTTCAGAAATTTGAATAAATGAACAACCATTTTTTTTAATTTTATTATTTATTAATCTTCTGTTAGTTTATTTTGTCTTAAAGTGAAATACCTGATTTTTTTCTGAAAATAAGATTTACAATGGATAATCTAGTATTCCAATTACAGTTAACTCAGTAAATTATAATTTGCTTAATTACATTTTTTTTATATCGCCCCATCAGTTTACTTTATCCGATTTTCTCTGTAATTCTTTTATTAATATAATTTCTTTTTTTTTACTTAAATTACTAATCAATCAATAATAATTAGAAACTTATACATCTTAAAAATGAGATGTATAATTCGCATTTATTAGGTCTGAAGAAATCGAAATCGACATTCAGCCAAATCATAATTGTTATATATTTTGTTTTAAATAATCGTTAAACATGAAAATTTCTCTATTAAAATAATTAATTTTTACGTAAATTTCGTTAATCAATTGATTATAATAAGAATTATTATATCTTATTTTAAAATTTATATTTAAATGAGTTTTTAAAGCATTTTCAATTCTTTATTTAATTAAAAAAAAGAAATTTATAATTGGATTTATATATGGTTGATTGGAGTAATAATAATTATTAAGATTATTTAGTAAGTTTTTGCTTAATCGTTGTTTGTTTTGAAGACAGTTTTACAATTGTAAGAAACGATCTCGCAAAAGTTATATCGTACGTAATAAAATTTATTAGACGAAATATGTAAAACTGGTGAAATTTCTTTATAATGATTTATAAATAATTATTATTAATTGTTGCAAAAATAAAATATTATTTCCATTTTATTTTGAGGTAATTCTGTACCGCATTTAGTTTAATTGATTTTAAAAGTAAAAAATAAATTCGAAAATATTTATTGCTTTACACATCCGAAAACTTTTTGAACATGTCTGTTATCGTTTTAATTCACCTGGATTTATGATTTTGTACTTAAGTCTTTGTATATTTAATAAAAACTTTTTCAGTTGATTTTGCTTTATAACCGTGTACGCGATTGTAAATATTTCATGACGGTACACATATTACGTTTTCAAAAGTTTGGTTTATTTACTTTTGGTAGAAGTATGTAGTAAATAAATTAGTAGAGATAGAAACAAGCAGTTTAGTGTCATTAGATGTTTTAATACAACAGTTCTTCTATAAACGTTAAAGTTATGTAATATCGCGCATATGGTAAATAAATAAAACTGTAATCGTTTTTATAAACATAGGTTTTACTGGCAACCTCATATAAGTTAATATCCAGAAGGACGTAGATTTTTATCAAAAATCCACTAATTTCCTTTCTGCTGACTCTAGAATGACTTGGTGGGAGGAAATATTATAAATTACATGTACAGCGTTTTGTTTTTAAATTTATTCACATGAATTATAATTTATTATCAAAATAAAAATTAAACATAAATTCCTTATGCAAATTTCAGTTATTTATTATGTAATGTTTGTTAAATTCGTTAGTATCGACTTTAAGAATACGTATATTTTTTAATTTTAAAATAAATTGCAAACAAAGAGCTATGGTAAAGATTTAATAAATATATTTAAAAAAAATATCAAATTGCTCTAAGACCGATTACAAAAAAGTTACTGAAATCTAAAACCTGTTACCCATTTTAATTTGTAAACAATCATCATCCATAGATAATGAAGTCATGAATTTAAGAAAAAAATAATAAGTACATAAAATAAAGAAACAATTAATTAATTTGCCCCGAGCATTCTGAATTGGTTGTTTCAATTGTTTAGATTTTTAAGCTAATTAGATGGTTTCAATTGGGATTTTCTTAACGATACTTTTTACTGTTTTGTTAACAGTTGTTCACAAAAAAAAAATTACTTTTTTATTTATATTCTTAATTTTTTTAAAATCTTAATGTAGCCTATACAAAAGTTTTCTCCTTTGGTTTACTTATAATACAAACAAATTATGACTGGAATTGATTTAAACAAACCATTTACGAGGCAAAGGTAAGTCAATAAAAATTACTCCTACTATGACCAACAGACAGAAGTTTGTATATTGTTGTCTATTTTATAAAACTAGATGTCAGCATGTATATCAAAAATGAAGATGATAAACTTATAAATAAATAATTTAATATTATACGTATATTATTATAAGAAATATTGTTATATTATAATATTGGAATTTGTCACGCTAATCATTTCTAGTGAGCTCAAGGACACAGATCACCGGTAAGTTTTCTTACATCAGTTTCAATGAATTGTACTTGATTTAATTTATTCTACATATTTTTACTTATCAGTTTAGATAGATGTTGTCAGAGTCTTCTTTGATGCTTTCTTTTTTTCCATTCGGTAACTTTTTATGTAGATTTTTTCAATTTTAAATTGTGCCAACAATAAGTGGCCAAATTCATCTGGGATTTTCATCCGGGAATCCCGGTCAGAAATGACATTTTTCATAGGTTACAAAATTCCTTTCCATATTCCTGCGTACAAACTTCTCTAAAAGCTTCTGTGATGAATTAACTAGCAAAAGACTATCTCTCCATTACATGGTCTCCTATATTCTTCCTGTTTTAACTCTTATATTTATATTCTTCCTGGCATATAATCATCATCCCTCTTCTTATGTCTGAGAGCCGTAACCCGATTCATATCCCGTCGACAATTTCCTATCAGCTCATAATCCTCTGCCATTCGAATCGATGTGCCTAATTTTTCTCCAGTCACTTCTTCAATTTGGTCCAGCAACTTTTCTGCGGTTTTCCATATGATCTGCTGCCTTTGATGATTATGGACTTTATTGCTGAAAAAGCGGAGTATGCACTGGATCGAACAACATCCTCTGTATACCCAGCTCGTTTATAATCGACTTGTTCGTTCTCTTTTCTAACCATGTGACGCGCAGCATTCTTCTGTAAGTCCACATTTCGAATGCATCACTTCTACTCAGGTCTTTTACCTTGATAGTCTAGGATTCAACGTCGTACATGACTACTGAGAAGACTAATACCTGCAGTCATATAATATTTGGAAATCGTGAGTGGTTTTGCCCTAGCAGGTTAGTCAGTCTAACATAATTACATGCAGAATAAAATTAATTTTAGACTTGCAATAAATTAAGATATTATTTGATGTAATATGTGTAAATATTTTATTTATTTATAATTTCAGCTCTTTTCATAATTATATGTTTGTATAAGATTTTTATATCCAAGTTGTTTTGGCAGTATTCCCTTCATTAAATTATTGAAAAACTGATTATGTTAAATTCTAAATTGAAAACGAGATCTGTATTTGGACTATGTTCCGTATTAAAACCATGTTATTATTTATAGTACCCTTTAAATTGTATTATTATTGAATTACGTTCTTTAAGTACCAAGTAAAATAGGGCTTCTTTGTTTAATATTTTTTGTTTTTTCCTCTATTTAGATAAAAAACGAATAAAAGATAACAGAATAGTTACTCGTATATTCATAATCATTAAAATAGAATCTATTTCAATAGTTGTAACGTTATAAATTTAATGATTGACTAGTTTTCTTTTTAATAGTGCAATTCAAAATGTTGACATTTAAGAAATTGATATTTCATATATTTGATCTTTCTATCTGTATGAATTATTAACAATAAAATACTGCAAGATCATGCAATAATTTACCAATTTACCAGCTGGGCCATATAAACCCGGTCTCAGCTACCTGACACAGTATGTGATAGTAGACCCACATATTTTGATTGTACGGTATCTTTGTTGCACATTCGTATTAATTGAAAGTCATTGACTTATAAGCTTTTAGTCTTTCCCTCTCGTTCAGCGATTCTATGGTGTTTGCACTTCATTGTATATTCAATTGAGCAGTGTATCATTTTGGAGGAATATGTTCGCATAAATTCAATAAATTTAGTTTGTGGAAGGTTTCAAGGGACGTATCCTACAAGTAATGTTCCTGTAAAATCAACAATTCTAGATTTAGTAGTAACAGTTTCTGTTACCAATACGAAAAGAGTGAAACAATCAAATGTTTGAACTCCGGAACTGGTCCTGATATAGCGCGCATCATATTGCAAATATGTATTGGAAAGACTTGTATTCACAAATCAACACGATTAGCTGAACAAACAGAAGTTTCTCGAACATTTTGTTAGCGTATACTTCTCAGTTTACAAATGAAAGCAAATCGTGTGAATATTGTGCATATATTAAAACAACATGATAAGAGTAAAGTAATATCTGAAAGGGATTATCTACAAGAACAACCCACGGACGTTGGAATAGTTGAAAAACAACATACAACAAGAGATTGCCAATATTCCAATTGGATAATTGCAGAAAGCTTTTCTGAATAAGATTCGTTGCGCTGAACTTTGTATAGCGGCTGCTGGTGAGCATCTTGAACAGAGAATTTAAAATTACTTTGCAACATTGTAAACATTTCTTTTTTCAAAAGCATTGTAATCAAGAATCAATAAATATAAGTAATTTAGTATTAATTTTTTCTTTTCATTTTTTAATTTTTATTTCCTGGAGCCGGTTTAATTTTGCCTATTCTGTAGTTATTTTTTAATGTTACCATAAAATAATTTTTTACTGCAAATTCAAGGTAGCTAACTTGGTTTATTAGCAAGATAGCTAAGTTTTATTATTGAAAAACTTAAAAAAAAAATTTAGTTGTTAGGATTAGGATTTAATTGAATTCATTAATCCTTTTTTAATTAATGCAGATTTATGATAATTTGTATGCAAGGATTTATTCAAAAATAATAATTATTATGAAACTTGTCTTACACCACAGTCTTTTTGTATTCTCCATAAAAAATTTTTATAAAATGTAAATTCTATTAAGCAATATGTATTTATAATATTGCATTACAATAAGTATATATACTTTAAATTTTTACCGGAAACTGTTTGTCGATCAGTGTAGCTCCTTTATCGTAATGATTAATTTCGTCCACGTACCGTTGATTGTGATAAAAATATTAAAATGTGGACGCATTTTGTATTGGCAAAATTTTCGTTTCACCTGGTGAATCAGTTGTCTTTTAAGCCATGAGATTTAATCGATTATTTATGGAAACCTGGATATCCTATATCTATTTTAGGGTCTCACAACTGGAGATTTACTTACTAATTATAAAATATTCTATAACACTCCAAAAGTATGTAATTGAATTGAATAAAATTTAAGGTTGAGAATGTTTCTGAGTATTGCGTGAGTGGTTTCGAAATATTAATTTTTTAATAATTAAAAAACTTTTATCTTAGAAAAAATTTTAAATCGAAACTCAATTATGCCATTATTTTATTCAGAACTGTGTGTAGAAAAATTGAGAAAACTATAAAATATTAAGAAAAAATGAATCGGATTCGTCTTATTCAAAAAGTCTGTACTATCGGCCGTTCATGTATACATAAACAACAGATAGAGGTGCTGTACAATGTGAGACGTTGAAAATAAAATACAGTTGAGATAGTTTCAATATCTTACAGTAAACCTATTTAGTTTTCGATTGAGGGTTTAGTGTTAACCCTTATTGCTTAGAATCAAATGTTTGTAATCGATTTCGGTTGAAGAAATAGCTTGCCTTGCTAGTGATTCGGCTGGAGCCTACAGACTTCATCACGATTAGATTTGGCCGTTACGGAACGTCGAGATGTTTCTAAAAATTGTATTTATGGTCCGGTTTGGCTCATATTCAGAATATGTATTACTTACATGGAAAGAAATAGCTCTGAAAAAAATGGACCCGCTAGATGGTGCTGGGGTTGAGATATTAGGAAAATGGTCATTAGCATTATGGTCGATTTGCTCATAACCAGAATATATATTAGTTACGCGAAAAGAAAAATTTTTGCAAAAATTATACCCGCTAGGTGATGCCGTGTCGAGATATTTATGAAACAAATATACCAATAGACTTTTTTTTTCTATATATATAGAACTCTTCGTATGCGTGTCCGCTGTACACTAAAAAACTACCAATTTACGCGCTGGTTTTTCCAAAATGGTCCTTGTTGTCCGGAGAAGGTTTAAAGCTATTGAAATCTTCGATTCGACCAGTAGAAAGAGGTTTAGAGGTATTTTAGACAGACTATTGTGTTTAGAGAGTAGTTTGAATTAAATCTGATAGATAGTGCTGTTTTGACAGTTGGATTTATTTACATGTACTTTTATAAAGTGAAAGGTTAAATTTTGTGAA
>JAAAKQ030115674.1:0-10435 GCA_010016005.3 Zanna intricata
TTACGGTGATTATTGATTAATTTAAAATGTGACGAGGGCTAATGACCACAGCAGTCGATGCCCATATAAAACAAAAATAAATAAATATATAATTCCTATTATCTATGTAATGTATTTATTTACCGGCCACAATAAAAGATGAATTTAATAATTGTAAATACAAACATTAATATCTAAGACTAATAGATAATCCGTATATTACGTGATCCAAGTGCGTGGTCAAATTCTAATTGCTTATCAAATTCTAATTATTTGATTTCTATTGTAATAATATTATATCCCAAAAAAAAAGAAAAAATTATATACGTGTGTATATATTTATGTATATATGTGTGTGTGTGTGTGAGAATAAACAGCAGTATATGTAATAATAAGCACCGTGTTTCCTTTTAATTTCTATTATTAGAAATAATGAGGTATGTTTTATCTGTGGATAAAATGAAAAGTCTGAAGAACACATTTTGGTATATTATTATTTTATTAGTAACTAAAAATTTTTTAAAGAAAATTTTAATATTAAAATAGAGTTTATGAATGAAAATTTTTACGTTATTGTTTTCAATCTTATATATACATATATGAAATTCCTAAAAAGAAAATATTATTTTATTTTTAAATAAATTTAATTCATAAAACAGTTTAATTTATATTGATTTTAAAAGAAATAATAATAATACTAATAGTAAAACTCAACTGCATTTGGGTAAAATTTGTATTCAAAGTGCCAGGCGTGATAACCTAAGGCCCACAACTGACCTGCTAGCCCCTTGGGGCGTTCAAACTCTGGAAAACAAAATCAATGAACGCTGAAGATAAGCTCTGAAATACTGCCTAAGAGTTACTCCATCTCCCTAAGGGGCAAAGAGTCCAACTACCAACTTTAATACGTTCTAAGTAGACCGGCCTGTTCTCTTTTAAAGTGCATTAAAAAAAAGGAAAAAGAAAATCAATAATATGGTTATTCAAAAAAGTCCTATTGAGTTAAAGGAAAAAGATACAAAAAAGGAAAATTAAATAATTAAGAAGAGAAATTTAATTAAAAAATATTATCTTTCAGTTTTTTTTTTAAAGAAAGAAAAAATATTCTCATATACGCTTATATAATTAAAAATTTATTTTACTTACTATGAATAAAACTTAATATCAAAGAATCTTTATAAAGTTTTTTAATAGGCTTCTTAAAACAAAGGTCATTTTGTTTTAGCTAAATATATTGTACATATTTATTTTTTTTATGTTTAAGTCAAATTGTTCATCAACGGGTCAGATTTCGATAATATCTATTTATTTTTCAATGGAAGTTCCTTTGGTACTTTAATTGTTTTTTATTTTTATAAGGTAAATAAAAGTAGTTTTGTTGAAAAATTATGTTTTCTATTGAGTCAATTCTTTTTTGCCTCAAAATAAAATTTATAAACAGTTACACATAGGTAAATATGAACACATACAATCACATTTAGATAAGCTTCATTGAAGCTCCTCAAAGTTACATGCTTGTACAAATACTCCTATAGAGAATATTTAATATAAGTACAAATACAAAGTTAGGTCAGAGAACAGTAACATTTGTAGTTCAACATAAAACAAAAACAATCATAAAAATTCATAAACAAGAGAAAAGAAATGAAAATAAAACTATAATTAAAGATTAATAACTAAAATATAACGAACTGAAATAACGATATGATGGGTAAAGATTCGTTCGATGCAGTTTCTCAAATAACATAAGTTCACGCCACAAACTTCAGCACGTGGAGTCGTTTAAGCCTTCAAACGTCTTCACTATTGTTATCAATAATAGCTAAATGGTGCGCTTGATTGTTTAGCCATGATTTATACTCTGTACTGAGTCACTCTATTTTTTTTTCGAACGTACAGTAAAACCAGATATTCGTGTATCTGTTTCTTATAAACCAAGACGCCTCTATGATGCACCTCAGCAATTTGTTTTAAAAACACTGTATAATCTTCATTTGGTCACGGCTTGCTATACCCTAAAGATGTATCCCAAAGGTTTCTAGTCGGTATCAGAATCGTTGCGTGTTTGTTGGATAGCATAAACTGTGACCTTTTGCTCAGCAGCCAGTACATTTCTTTAAACTTAATATCCAGGTCTTTTCTCTTTTCTTTTCCATGGATCTTCTACGTTAGAACAATCAAGATGAAGACCAAAGTATTTTACACTTGGAGCATGCAATACGAGAACACCATCGAGATGAATCCGTGGGTAGTCTCCTCTCCTCATTACGAACGTCACAATACTCGATTCGCTTGATTAACCCTGTACTTCCACCTTGACAGCAATCAGTAAGTCTTGCACAGACTCAGTAGTAGTCTATTTACACTATCTTTCGATATCCCTTTTCAAATTTAATTTAGATAACGATATATTGCCGTTTAGTTTCGTCAATAGTGATGTTTCTCATAAACATGTTGTGAATAAGAAATAAAAGATAAAAATATAAAATAACATAAACTTGAAACAACAATAATAATACAGTTAATTAAAAAATAAATCAAAACGTAGTAGTGAGAAAAACTTCAAATAGACAACTACTAATCTATTGTTATGTACAGTTTAAAAATTGTAATGATTACTAAAAGAAAAATTGCCTTTTACAATTGGCTAGACCTTTAAAAATTTGCCAAAAAGGATTAGACCATTAAATCAGCAACTGACTAAATGTATGAACATAAAAAAGCCTTATAATGTAAAACTGAAGAACAAGTAAAAGAAAAAATATGCTCTTATTCCATAAGCTTTGGAATTGCACCAACAATTACATAAATAACAAAAATGTTGCTTTTTGAATTGGAATTAAAAAAAAAAATTAATAGATTTATATTTTTTTTATACAAAGAAGTATTGTGATCGTGAAAAATTCCGGTTTTCAGATTTCAACGGAAATCCATTTTAACCACCTCTAAATCCATTTTTAATAGTTCCGTCGTGACGTCTATACATACGTACCTATCTCGCATAACTAAAAAACGATTAGCCGTAGAATGTTGAAATTTTGGATTTAGGATCGTTGTAACATTTAATTGTGCACCTCCCTTTTGATTGCAATCAACTGAACCAAAAGTGTCCAAAAAAGCTGTGAATCCAAAATATCTGGATTTTGGACTTTTTATTAATTGCAGTAATAAGACCTTGTTGAGAACTTTTCAACCGATATATCATAAGTGGTACTTATTTTTTTGGTTCCAGAAGAATAGGCGAAGAAAATGTTAATTAAAGAAATTTTTCGGATCTTACAATGAATTTTTTTTCGGATCGGTTCGAATTAGACTTCATTTCCTTTTATTTTTTTAACTCTCTTTTTTTTTAATTTAAATATATTGACTTATTTATAACTATTAATCTTTGATTGTAAAACATATTTACGATAAATAATAATTTAATCATAATTAAATATATATATATATATATATATATATATATGGAAAAATATCAGACGATATTAACTAAAATTTTATCTACTTTTCATTTAAATATAAGTGTATATATATGTAATTTAAGAGATACATAAGGAAATCATGTAGTGTCCACACAAATTCTAATAATAACGGTTAATTCATCATATTAGCTTGATGATTGTGGGTGAAAATATGAAATATAAATTTTGTTGGGTATGAAAAATAATGAGTCTTATTTTTCAAAACAGAATTTATTTTTGATTGAATTTAATTACATAGATTTTATTATAATTAAATTCTCTTGAAAATTTATTATAACATTTTATTTTTTAATTGACAATTCAACAATGTAATTACACTTTAAAGCTAAAAAAATAATTTTTGATTTGAATATTTTGAATTTAAATAAATTTTGATGTAGTTTTTGAAATAATTTTGTTTTTAAATATCTTTCAGGTCATTGAACATAAAAAATAAGCTATACATATACCACAATTAATCTCTAAAAAATTATTTTTCCATTGTTTGCCTACGGATCAAAAATCAGAGATATCTTGCAACAATTGTAACCTAAAAATAAGCATTTCCCCATCTACGTTTATAAGAGTACTATATTTTTTGCTTTAGAATTACTTCAAATTCTATCGTTTTATGTTGAAAAAACCGATATATATATATATGGTTAATTAATCTACTGATCCTATTCTTGATAAACAGCCAAGATGTATTGAGTTATACTTCTCAATTTAAGGGCTTAAAACCAGCCTGCTTGGATGTAATATGAAATATTTTACCGGGTGGAATTCTACCGGGTGGCAACTACTATGAGTAGATCTTATTTTATTATATCTGATCCCTTTTCAACTGGTCCTATGAGTGGACGTCAGATTCTGTTACTTCAATAATGAGGATGCTAGACTATGTTCTTGATCTTATATGGTAGGAAGAGGCTGCTTTAAGATCGAATTTAAAATCCGTTTCTGTTATTTTTGGTGGTTCACTTTGTTTCCTTATGTCAGATATAAATATCAGGTAAAATTTTGTCCCCTAACTCGATTTTAAAAGAAAAGAAGGTATATAAAAAATTTTATTTTGAAGTATTTTTATTTTAAATTTACTCAGCAGAAATATTTCGTTAAAAAATAATAAGAGCTACAACTAATGTAGCTTTATAATTAATATTAATTATATTACTGAAGAATAAACTTTTTATATCTACTAAATACAAAATTCTATATTATAATTAAAGTAAACTTAATTCAAAATGAATTTTGAATTACACTAAGCTCAATATTGTTGTCGGTATCTTTTTTTTACACCGTTAGATTTTTGATCGAGTTGTTTTCTGTATACATTCATCTTCATCACTTCTGTCAGCTACCGGTGTGCTACCACCTCATAAAACACCCTTATTTTAACTCCATCCCTTTATAACAAACCAACCCCTATAAACCTACCTGTATATCTATCTCATACTACTTTCCTTATAAAGTAAGTGAGTGTTTTTACCGGAAATATTGTTCCTACTTAAAAATATTAAACTTTCTCATTCATCTTCCACTTTACCCACCGCCTATACTTTGGCTGACTATAAATTACATTAAAATCTGTTTACCTTTTTTAAGTAAACATCCTCTGTTACTTAAATGCAACCCTCCTACTTTATTTTTAATTCATCTTGAGCTGTAATCTCGCTAATGTCGATCAAATTTTGAAATATTAATAAATATTGAAAAAAGTTTTTATATAAAAAAAAAACCAGTAAGGAGGGGGGAAACGTGTACATATGATTATATTAGAACAAATTGTTTATAATTAATTTTAGAAGACTTACTAATAAATAAACCTAAATAAAAGATAAAATAAAAAAGTAAATTGAAAGCAAGTTTATTTCTTTATGTAAAGAAAAAGTTTACATCGTTTAAAAATTTAAAAAAGAAATTGATCGGAAAAAGCTTTCAGATTTTAATATTTTAGATCTGTATTTATTAATAACTGCCTTCTATTACAACATTAAACATCAAAGAGAAATTTCGTGGGAATTATTGAAAAATAAATATATCAATAAGACGGCTTTTATCTGAAAAATATATATATATATATGTATGTAAGTTTAAAGTTAATCATAATTTTATGTAAAAATATAACTTTTAAATATTTTATTTAAATAAATAAATTATAATGAAACTGGGATTAACGAAAATCAATTTATATATATTTTTATGTTACCTATTCAATGCCTTAGTGATTTTATTTTTTAACCTCCGGAACCACCGTTAAGGTATATCTTTACAGGATAAGATGAATGAACTGTAGTGTGTGTGAAATTGCCATGCCTGACCGGGAATCTAGGCACCCGGGAAAACTAGGCAAAAACTAGGCAAGGAAAGAGTGAATTGAATTTTTAAACACATTTCAATTAATGTCACATCATTACAAAACGGTGAAAACGGGTGAAATAATGATGCAAAGCCAAAACAGAATAAATAATAAAAAAGTTTTACATCAATCTTCAACATTGATTGTTAATAATTTTGGAACTAAGAATGCTATCAGAGCCGGGAAAAATGAGTTTTGTAGAAAATTGTATGGTCTTTCTGAAAACATCCCACATTTGCTCGATTCCTTCTCTGTTTTTGAGATATTCGCGAAAACCCCAAAAAACTGGGCGTTAACACTTTGCTTAAAGAGTTAGTAAAGTGGAGTAGGGGTAGTTTTTACAAAACGAGATTTAGATAAAAAATTTCCTGTTGTTTGGAACTGTTAGTTTGCAATATTTCGTCACTATCGGAATAATACAGTAGATGTGTATAAAAGACAAACTGGCACGCAAACATTCTTCTTTATATATATATATACGTATAAGTACCGTCTTTAAAGAAGATTCTAATTATTTCATTATTTAAAATATAACCACACAGAAATATTTATGGGAGATACAAAACTGTCCACAAGGAATATTTCTAGCTGTCTGAAGATAACTAAATTAGGTATCCAAATAAATAGTAATTTCTTCAAAGAACATTTCTGAAAATGAAAACCAGAAATTCCTGATTTCATTCTCGTGTAACATTTTAAATATCTGTTTCAACAAATTAATTTTTGTTCTTAACAAACAACCACCCAGTACAAAACAGGTTTCCTTAAGAAGAAACGGTAACTTATTCCATGAGTTTCATGGTATGCTGAAATACCCCAAAAAAAGCAACCGTTTTACTACATCCCATTCTTTAAGTTTCAAAATCGCTTAATGTTGGTGCAGAAATTATATATACATATTTGTACTTAGTTTGATAATGTATTAAATAATAAACTCGGTTTCTGAAAAAAAAAACCCAATTATATTTTAAATAAGTTTATCCTATTTAATACTGTTAAATGGTATATTTTTATTACTATTTAAAAATATGTTTTATGTAAACATTGAAAAACATATTTCTTTGAGTGTTCAATCGCTTAGCTTAACTTTCATCACTTGCTATAAATAAACTACGGTACCGATCGTAACGAAATTTTTACATAAGGTAGTAAATTTTATTAACTTTTTACTTCATAAATTTTAGATCAGCAGCTTTAACCGTTCAAAAACTGTTAATCAGTTAGAAAAACCGTTTTATCTTCGTTCCTTTTCGACACTTATATATCGGCCTTACTCTTTACATCTTACCAATACTCTTTGTCTTTGTCGTTATTTTAAATTTAAATATATAATATTATATAACAGTTATCACCAACGCAAACGATTTGTTAAGAGTTTTTTTTTTCTTTTTAGTTAAGTGAACTGATGAAACATGGAAGATCAGTTCTTTCCTACGGCTGACTTCTGTTGGTATAACTTTGGCTGAAATATTGTATAACACATTTTAGATAATATATATTAAGTTGGATTTCTTCTTCTATTTCCCTTTTCTTTTAGGAAATAATTTATTTATATATTCTAATTTTTCTGATATTATATTTTATTAAAGTTTTTTATCATTTTTTCTCTCTAAAAGCTTTGGATATACTATAACAACTATAATGAATAAGCACAGATATAAATAATAAATGCATGTAAAAAAAAAAAATAAAAAAAAACTTAAAAAATTTACTATCTAAAACAAATATAAATTATTAAAAGTAAAATTCAAGTTTAAACCAAAGCCTAAATATAAATAGTAGTAAAAAATTACCATTTAAAACATTAAATGCCCACCGAAATTCTCTAGTGGTAAACTCATCGTAGCAAATCATTTTTAACAGCTAGTTTTTGAAGTCGAAGGTTCTCAGGCTCAAATCCTAGTAAACGTTAGTTGCTTTTATACAGGTATGAACAGTAGACAATGGATATCGGTGTACTCTGGTGGTTGGGGGTTCAATAAATCACGCATCTAAGGAATCGTCCGCCTGAGTTTCTACAAGACTCTCTCTTCTTTTTCTGTTTAGCCTCCGGAACTACCGTAAGGTATTACCTTCAGAGGATGAATGAGAATCATATGTAAGAATCAGAATGAAGTGTAGTCTTGTACAGTATCAGGTCGACTATTCCTGTGATGTGTAGTTAATTGAAACCCAACCACCAAAGATCACCGGTATCCACGATCTAGTTTTCAAATCCGTATAAAAATAATTACTTTTACTAGGATTTGAACCTTAGAACTTTTGACTTTGAAATCAATTGATTTGCGATGTCGCATTAACCATTAAATTTGTTTTGAAATTGACTGTATAGTTTTTATTTAATACTTTTTATTCTTCTATAATGATCTATACAACAGTACGTCAAGTTTATGTTAATAAAATAAAATTTGAATGTGACAGTACTTGTTTTATAATTTCTTTACATTTTCGGATATCATTTTTAGAGTCATACCTTATAATATTTACTTACCTTGCTAATACTTTCAGAAAGAATGATACTATTTTTTGTACTCTGAAGATATAACAGAAAATTTAAAAGACTTATGAAACAAGCACAGTAACATTCAAATTATATTTTATTGAAAATTTTCTATATTTGAGTTAATTCTTACTATGGTGTTTCTTCACACTATGGTGTACATCCTTATGGAAAAATAAAAAGTATTTATATATTTACTACTGCTATTTTTAAATAAATCGTCAGAATCTTGAAAACTTGAATTAAAAAAAAAATTAAATATTTATATATTGTTAATAACTAGTTGAATTCTTTCACAAATAAAACTGGTTGCAGGTATACCAAGAAATATTTATTTATTTATTTATAACAATGTAAATAATAGCTTAACAACAAACTATGATTGCTGTAGTACGAGTTAACAATAGAACATTATATTGTGTGCCAGAAGTACACTGCATTATATTATACAGAGGCAGACACAGTGCTGGAATGTTCAATGTACTGAATTTTAACCGTGTTTATGGAGTCTTGTTCAACGATCGATTCATATATCGGTAACAAATGGTTTCCGGTTTATTCTTTTGATTTTACATTTGAAATATATACTTACTTATATTTTTTACTATTACCGTGTTATACTTTATGTTATAAATTTTCTTTATTTTGAAATTTATTGGATTAAAATATCAAAAGTATAAAAACAAAAATCAATAAAAAAAAAGACAAAATATATATTATTTCTATAGCAGCCTACGTTGAAATATTACAATAATCCATACAACGAAAAATAATGCTTGGCTTTAGAATCACGTAACTCAAAAACGCAAGTTTATAAAAAAATCAACGGGTTGCATAATTTTCCCGTCGTTGTTTATGGATTTTTCTATTTCTTAAAAAAAAAAAACTATAATTAAAAATTTATTGAAATCAATGTCTTGTAAATTTAGAGGTCACGTTACCCAATTTCAACATATATAATTTTTTAGCGAAGTTCGGAGATACGAATATCCGAAATCACTCAACTTTTTTAATAATTTGATTTTAATGTTCATAATTTATAACTTACATAAACAATTAACTATTAAATTTATAATAAAATTCGTAAAACATTGATTCATTATTTACAAATATTACTTATATTGAAGAGGTAATGAATATATCTATAAGGAAAATAATTTACTCCTTTGATACTTTTATCGGGATATCATATCCCAACTTTTTATTTCCCTACCCTATGAACCCGATTTTAATTAAAAACATCTAATATCATCAATGAACTGTACACATAGAACATAATCTACCATATTTAAAATATGTATTTTATCTTAATTCAGCGATATGAAATGTAACTGAATTTCCATACTCTTACCGCTTATTTCGAATGTTTCATCAAAGGACTTATCTAAAATAATGTTTTTTTTTTTTTTATAATTGAAGATTAAATTTTACAAAATTAATTGAGATTGATATATTTCATTTGAGTGAAGGGTTACTTTTTTATACTATAAATTTTTACAAACATTATTAATATTAAAAATACAAGAAAAAGGTAAAAAAAATTACCTATCGGATATGTTTATGGATATATGACACCACTCTTGATACATATTTCACCCCCACTCTGTGAATAAAGAAAAAAAAAATTAATCTTCATTAACATATATAAGTATAAACAGTCCTATAAAATTAAAAATCTTTATTTCAATCTTTCCCTGAAGTATTAGACGAATTAGAAGGGAAATACACGGATACCCGAGCAGATTCATGCGTGCGCGCTCACACACACATTTCATATATATGTTTACTCTTTTTTTAAGCAGTGTTTTGCTTGATCTCGACGTTTAAAATGTCAAGTACAGATCACATGTGTTAGAAAATATCAATCGGTCATCTATGACGATATTAAAAAGTCCCTTTATCTTCATCAGCAAAAGAATATCTATAGCATAATTCTATATCACAAAGTTGGAAAATTTAAAATGTTATTCATATTCTGTTTTTATGATTCGATTTAAAAAAATATATATTCACATAAAAAATAACTTATAAAATGTCAATATAAATAATGTCAAATAAATAAAATGTCAAGTACAGATCACATGTGTTAGAAAATATCAATCGGTCATCTATGACGATATTAAAAAGTCCCTTTAT
>JAAAKQ030115696.1:0-13931 GCA_010016005.3 Zanna intricata
CGTGGCACAGACATTCGGTCTTATGCTCTAGGGCGACCGAATGGGGTGGTGGTGGGAGAAATGCCAGCAAACCAATTACTAAAGAACAAACTATTAGTCAACATCACTAGCTTGAGATCCTTGCTTGACTCCAAGAAAAAAATTACCCGAATTGTGGAAGAACAAGTCATGGGTTCTTCATCAGGACAATGCATCAGCTCAGATTGCAATGTCTGTCAAGATGTTTCTAGCCAAATAAAACATCCAGTGTAAGAACATCTGCCTTATTCGTCTGACCTGGTACCATGTGACTTTTATCTGTCCCCCAGTCAGATTTGTATGAAACAAAATTTTAGACCATTAAAGCTGTGAAAGAAAAAGTAACACACGTCATGAAAGAGCTCACAGAAGAAAACTTCTAGCACTGTTTTGAACAATGGAAAATTTGCGTGGAGTGTTGTAGGGATAGAGGAAGTGTGTTTACTGATAACTAAGTACATATAAAATTAAAATAAAATATTTTATAGCCTTAGTCTCGTTATTTAATAGCCACACCACATACGTACAGATGTCATATTGAAACTAGTCCAAATGAATTCAGGGATGGTCAAAATGAATGTCTTTGTTGAAATCTGAAAACCAAACTTTTTTTGCAACCTTAATATTTGTTTTACTTCTTACAAGAAAGTAGAAAGAGGAAAACAGAGGCGAGGTATGCTGAACACTGTTCAGCACTTTACATTTAGGAGAACTTATGATCAAAATTTATAAATACAGGTTTAAGAACTACTTTGTACTATAATGCAAATTTTATAATTATACTGTATCACTAGCAGAAAAAAATACAAACAAGTATTTTCTTAATTCAATCGTGAATTATTATGGCTTTTTTTTTCAAAGAAAAGGTGTATAATTATTATATTTCTAAATCAATATTTGTAAAAATATTTATCTTAAAATTACTTATAGTCTAAGAGAAGAGCATCCATCAGCCAGTAATGGGATTAATATCATCAGTACAGCTAGAAATTACAGATTAAATGCAACTCACCCACACTCTAAAATATAAGGCATATTTTATTCAGTGAATGTCAAACTATAAAAGTAAATAATTGAATCATCGATAAATAAAAAAGTTTGTGATTAAGATCTTTAAAAACTTATCAATATTATAACCAAAATTAAACTATTTTTTCCTCTTTATTTACTGATAACATATGACAACACAATAAAAAAACTGGTTACAATATTGACTACATTATCTGTTATGAAACCCATGATGAATTTGTCAAGTTCAACTGATGGTTAAGATTAAAGACAGTGCATTAAAAAATACTTTTTTTTTAAAGCTTTAATAATTTTCATAAATTGGGAAAATAGAATTTTCTCTTAATTTTATTGCAGTAACTTATAAAATTCACAATAATTTTTTTACACCTGTGCAAATATTCTAGCCTTCATGCATGTTATAAAATTATTTTTAAAAGTTATCATGAACTCTGAATAGGAATGAGGTTAATTTAAAATCTTATCTTTTTGTACATCCAATCATTTTATGAGTTTCTGTTACATAATCTAATTTTTCCACAATTTATTAATTTTGCACAGTAGATGCAGATGGAGGAGGGTATAAGTTTTGTTATACGGCAAATATTTTTATCATAAAATTTTGTAATGACTGTTAAAAATGGTTTATAGGAAGTAAAACATGGATATCTGAACTGGAAATATTTGTTTTAATGATAAAGAGTAAATTAAAGAAATTATGTTTTTGATATAATCAATGTTTATGACAGTAAAAAAAAAAAAATGTCACCCATTCAATAAACCATGCGAATGTCAGGTTAAAAAATCACTTTTAGAATCTTTAGTTCAAATAATTCTGATTATCAATGATCCAATAAATCTGAACGATTGTAACAAAGATCTTAGGTAATTTATACGTCAGATTAAAATAATAAATTTCACTTATTCAAGTGCTTTTGTCGGGTTCTTCAAATGTCAGAATCTGATCTCTATAACTAAAATTTGTGCATAAATCAATATTTCGACTTGATCCTGCCAGACACATCACCTGTAAAACAAGTATGAAAATGTAAATAAAAATGCCAAACTAAAAATCTTAAGTAAAATGCAATTTTATAACTATGTAGCTTATATTCTTATTTTAGTAGATACAAATGGTTCAATAATCTCTATTTTATTTTTTGCTTGTTATACAATAAAAACAAGTATAGCAATACTATTACTATTACACCAATACTAAAAATCATTAACCTCCTTCCAAAATCTAGTAAAACAAAGAAAAGAAACCATCAAACCTTAAGGAAAATAAAAGTCAACAACATAAAGACACAATGAAATCAATAGAAGAAGAATTCATCAAAACACAGTCAAGAGCACCAAGAAACCTTCAAAAAATAACTCCAAAAATTTAAACCCCCATTCTTTCTAATGAAGGATGAAATCATAATCTGGCCTATAATAATAAAGACAAGGAAATCTAGCTAAATATTTCAACAAACTCCTAAATTGCGAAGAACCGACAGAAACCCCTAAATTTCAATACAAACACCCCAATAACAATAATCAATGTCAACAATAATCACAAGTCAATGCAAAGAACTACTCCGCGTTGAAGAAGAATCAATTATTTATGTAAAATTTTCCTGCTGGACAAAATAAACAAGAAAAGGGAGGAGGAGCATTATTATCAAAGGAGAAAATGAAAATATTTCTTTGATAATTTGCACACCCAGGCTTTCAGATGGAGTGGGAGAAGATTTTGGTGTTCACTGGATGACAGTAAGTAAAAATTTTATTATCTTTTGGACAAAATAATGTTAAAAGCAAATGATTGGATTCATTCCCGCCAAATGTGTATGAGGTTATTGAAGGGAAATTTATGGAGTTTGAAGTTTAAAATGCTGCATGTGCTAGGTGCCATAGATGGCACCTATATTGAAATTAAAAAATCGGCACAGTTTGGTGACTTATATCAATCGCAAGGATTATGCGAGTATTAATGTGCAGATAACTTCTGATGCACATGAGAAGATAACCTGTGTTGATACTTCATGGCCATCATAATGGACAAACATGAATCATCAGGCTCTTTCTATTTTTACATGAACAAGTTTAAACATGCAGGCTTACATTTAATATCTAGGCGCTGTCAGCAATTTCTTGAGAGAAAAAATAATTTTACTTAAAATAAATTGCATGCAAACTCTTTAAGATTAAAAGTAATTTCTTATAAGAAAAAGATGTTTATTCACTAACTTCTAAGAGAATACTCTTCTGAATAAGTAATTACTGATCAGTATTCAGTATAGTTTATTCACATCATTCAATTTGTTCCATTTGTTTTTTTAATACCTTATTTTGCAAAAAAGCGTGTACATAGGTAAACACAACTGACTTTTCCATCTAAAATCATTAAAAGACTAAACAAATTGTCATGATTAAAAAGAAAAACACCGCAAACTTATTTCCTTCATATTTCAACATGTAAAGCAAGTTTATTTTACAATGGAATAAACATGGCCTAATGTTTTTACCTACAAATGAGCCTAAAAAGGTTCATTAAATCAAATAACTTTTGATATTTATTAAAATAGGTTTGTATTTTAATATTGAAAACATACCAAACTAATGAAGGTTAATATTTGCAGAATGCACAACTAACTGTGAGTAGAAATACTAAATGTGAACAACTAATATAGGAATGGTAGAAATTAATTTTTGGATATAATAATTACAAACCTGATTAGGTGTATCCTGAAATACAGCAGAATATACAGTTAATGCTGAAGTTTCTAACTGTACATACACATCACCTGAAAATTATGAAAAAAAAAAATTAAGTAGATAATAAATTATATAACCAGGCTTAAAATAACTTTTAATGTGATTATTCAAAGCATTTTACAGTACATTTATGCAAATAATTAAGTTAATTCAAAAATGCCTTTTAGTTCCTGTTTAGTAAGGTATAATTAATTATGAACATTACATTCAAATAATATAACAATGCAAATTATATTGTATGAGGGTAACTACTAATACTACAACAAAAAATACCTTTTAGCACCATAGGCAGAGGTAGATTTCACCAGTGCTAAGTAGGGGATAAAAAGATTTCCACCTTAAAGTTAAGAAAAACTTCAAATTTACTCAATATGACAACATGTGAAAAAAGTTTCACATGTTAAAGGTTCGTCATATCAAACATTTTTCAGACAAAAGTTTTAGGTATTGTTTAGAGGACTAATGACTACTTTAATACTGTGCCTATTACTGTACTAACGATTCAATACTGTGCCTATTAAGGAAGGTATGAATTTTTGTCTTTGAACACCTATTTTTTTCACCCCTTGGCCAATGGTTGGCGATATCAAGAAAATTTACTTGGATAAGTTTTAAGCCCTTATCTGAAGAGTAATAGGAACTTTTAACGAATTTGTTATTTTACTTAATAAGAAAGTTATAGCAATATGTTTTTTCAAAAAGGTCCCCCATGGTCTGATTTTGCCCATTAAATCTCGACTCAGATTGTGGGTTGTTATATTTTGTGTATCAATTTGAAAGTGATTGGTGCAAAATTACTGCAGTTATTGTGTCTACAAGAAATTGAAATATATATATAAAATTTTGAACTGATCGTGGTTTTGGGGTCTGGGGTATGTAAAACGCAAAGATATTCAACGTTTTCTGGAAGTCGAATCATGACACCCATTACAATATGTAGCCTTCTAATGAAATCTACCTAAAATCTGTTATAGTTCAATACCATTAGAAAAGTTATTCAGCCATAGTTATGAAGTATGCCGTAAAATCTATAGTTTTAAAACAAAATAAAAATAGTACAGATATACATATATTTATATATATATATAAAAATCATGTTTGCATTATGAAATTCAATTATTTATATGTTTAATGATGTTACAGTTAATTGAATAAATGAAATAAAAAGGTGAATCTAATTATTAACAAAATTAAATTTCTAAACTTAATTTTAGGATTAATAAATCTAAATGATAAATGGTCATAATTTTTTCTGTACAAAATCTTTCAAAAGTTATTCTGATTCAAATTTTTGTGGTAGTAATAGTTTTTGAGCCAGCACTCCCATGTTAGTGAGACATAAGTAGTAAACCACTTTTTGTTTCAGCATGAACAATATAACATAAATCTTTATTAAGAACTCCCTCATTGCTTCCTGTTCTTCCACAATTTTTTTGTGGGTGAATGCGAATTAACTTTCATTCATATAAATTGTAGATTTTTCTTCAAGGATTTTTTTTATCGTTTCCAAGTAAGAAAATTTTTTTATAGGAATTGCTTCTTTATCAAGCAGCAATTTTATATTATTGGTTGCTTGTTTAAAGTTTGTATTATTTTCTTGTTGAATAAAAATTATACATAATTCTTGTTTTTGACGAAACAAGCTTTATATTTACAGATTATTATCTTTTGCAACATGTGAGATTTAGGAGCTTTAATATTTGATTGTTCCTCTTTATGATTAAAACATGTCATTGTCTTGCTTCATTGATTGATAACATAATTATTAGAATCATAATCATAAAAATAATGATTATACATTATCATGATCGTATAAATAGTGTCTTATTTTTATTGATTGTGCTAAGGTCCATGAACTATTTAATATTGCATGTAATTTCTTTGTTTTTTTCCAGACAATTTTTTTTCTTTTACTCATTTAATCAATAAGCGCTCAATAAACAAAAATGTTATAAGGTTTATCCAATCAGAATACACAAACAGTGCAATTACAAGAATCTATAGAAAATCCTTTTCAAAAATGTTAAAAAATTTTTCTTTTGTCTTCAGTCATTTGACTGGTTTGATGTAGCTGCCCCAGATTCCCTATTTAGTGCCAGTCATTTCATTCTGGAATACCTCCTACATCCTATATCCCTAATAATTTGTTTTACATATTCCAATCATTGCCTGCCTACACAATTTTTCCCATCTACCGGTCCTTCCAATATCAAAGGACTGTTCCAGGGTACCTATATGGCCTGTAAGTCATGTCTCTTCTTTTAATTATATTTTTCCAAATGCTTCTTTCTTCTTCAATTTGGTGCAACCATCTTTGTCACTTTATCTACCCATTTTTAACATTCTACTATAGCACTACATTTCAAAAACTTGTAATTATTTCTTCTCAGGTACTCTGATCGTCCAAGTTTTACTTCATATAAGGCTATGCTCTAAACATATACTTTCAAAAATTTTTTCCTGATATTTAATTTTTGATGTAAGCAAATTATATTTCTGACTAAAATCTTGTTTCGATTGTACTATTCAGTATTCATATTATTATATTACTTCTGTTTCATCCATCTTTAGTACTTCCCAAATAACAAAACTCTTGTACCTCTGTAATCTTTTCTCTTCCCACTATTATATTCAGTGGTCCATCTTCATTATTTCTAGTACAATACATTACTTTCGATTTGTTCTTGTTTATTTTCATTGGTAGTTCTTGGATAGTACTTCGTCCATGCCATTCTTGTTTCTTCTAAATCTTTTTTACTCTGCTAGAATTACTATATCATCAGCAAATCATAGCATCTTTATCTTTTTACCTTGCACTATAATCCAGATCTAAATTTTTCTTTAACATCATCAACTGCTAGTTCTATATAAAGATTAAAAACTAACTGGGATAGGAAACATCCTTCTTGGACTCCATTTTTTTATTATGGGTTCTTTCTTATGTTCTTCAATTATTACTGTTGCAGTCTGGTTCCTCTAAATGTTAGCAATTATTCTTCTAGCTCTATATTTGAATCCTAAATTTTTTAAGATGCTGAACATTTTATTCCAGTCTACGTTATCCAGTGCCTTTTCTAAGTCTATAAATGCCAGGTAAGTTGGTTTATTTTTCTTTAATCTTCCTTCTACTATTAATCAGAACACTAACATTAGTTCACTTGTGCCTATACTTTTCCTGAAACCAAATTAGTCTTCTCCTAACATTTCTTCCATTCTCTTCTCAATTCTTCTGTACAGAATTCTAGTTAAAACTTTTGTTGCATGAGTAGTTAAGCTAAATGTTCTGTATTCTTTACATTTGTTTGCTCCTGCTTTCTTTGATATCATGACAATAACACTCTTTCTGAAGTCTGAAAAAAAATAGAGAGACAAAAAAAATCCCATATTTGCTTGGATTCGCAACCAAATGGTTTTAACAAATTCACAATCTGCTTTCAACTAACAGTATTGTGATTCAATGAATACCTAATTCATATTAAATTAAATTGTTTAATTATTAATGCTTTGCAGTTATATAGAATATTGATGAGTGTCTACAGAGTACAACAATATAAACGATTAATTTAAATAATTTTAAATCTATACCTATAAATGACTTATTCATTCACTCATCCATGCCCATTAAAAGTTAGAAACACAAAATTTTGTGGGTATGTTTATTTTATATAGCAGAAGTATGCTAAGAAAGTATTTTGTAAAATTTGACTTAATAAGGAGGTTAAATGATACTCTGCATCTTTTTCAATTTTCTCTTCTTCTAAAAGAAATATTTACTTTACCTTTGTGAAATGTGATTGAGTGGAGATTTTAAAGTCATCAATTACTTCTAAAATTAATGATTTATTCAGTTCGCTCTACTTCAGAAATATTCTTAAGATGAATATTTACCAATTTCTAGGTTTTATGAATTCAATTTCTAAGAGAGTGAAATGGGATAAAAGTGAATTTCACCTTTTGTCAAATTTTTGCGCAAACAAAACGAGATATAAGCTTGATTTTCAGAAAACCTTTTTTTTTTTTTATATAAATATCTGAAAACCAATTTATGCTTTTTTTTATATCTTGAATCTAAGGGGTTAAAGTGAATCCACCGGGTTGGTCTAGTAGTTAACACGACATTGCAAATCAGCTGATTTTGAAGTTGAGTTCTAAGATTCAAATCCTAGTGAAGATAAAAATTTTTATTCAGATTTGAATACTAGATCATGGGTACCGGTTTCTTTGGTGGTTGAGTTTCAATTAACCACACTTCTCAGGAGTGGTCGATCTGAGATTGTACAAGATACACTTCATTCACATCATCCTCTTAAGTAATACCTTACGGTAGTTTTGGAGGCTAAACAGATAAAGAGAGTAACGGAGTTAAAGTGTGATTGTGTAGAAATTTTAAAAAATCTTTGATATCTTCTAAAATTAATGATTTATTTAGTCTGTTTTGAATCAACATATTTCTTACATAATACTTTTTTTTTGTTTTCTGTATCATCTGGGGCTGTAAATTACACTTTGACCATTCTAAAATCACCTATTGTTATTAATACCCTGATTGGTTAATGACATTCAATAGGTATGAAGGGAAGGGTATTTAAAAATGCATTAGCTCATTACTGTCCTGTATATGGTAGTGGTTAGATGTGAAAAATTCAATTTCATGTTTGCCCTGAAGAAGTGAACTGCAATAATGTTGATCAATGATATTGTAATGCCAATTAATACTTATACAGGGTTAAATGATACTTATGTATAAGTATCATTACACGTTAGTATAATACTAATTCGTGTTAATGATTTAAGTGATGCTTGATAGTGCTTATTTGTTGATATTAGTGTTATGTTTACCAGTGTTGGTGTTGTGTGTGTTAAGTTTGAAGTATATTTAAAATATGTTGATGAACATCAAAATTAATGGGGTATTGATACTCTGTACTGTTGTTTTGATTGCAGGAGATGGAGTTTGTCCCTTTTGTTCACTTTCTATCTCAATTTATGAGCTTCAAGTACAATTTCTAATTAAAATCTGCTTTGCAATGACTAATAACAATCAGAAGGACAGTAATTGTAAGTTTAAAGGATTAATTTAAGAGAAGACTATTTTTTCCAAAGCCAATTCTAAGCAGCCTGGTCCGCAGTACGTTCTCCATTAAGTTTAGTGATTTTAGCACTAAACATAATGACTATTACGTTTAGTGTATAACACTAAACGTAGACTACTAACAAAATGTACAAAGAGGTTCTGACATAATTTTCTGATGTATTGTAATAATTTATGACTCTTCATCATACATATTTTTTAAAAATATTTCTTCATAATGTAAATAACAAAACATTTTGTAAAATGTGAATACTGAATTGCCTGGTTTTTTTTAACAAACCCAACAAATAAAGCTTAGTCAATTACTTGTTCAATTCAATCAACCTATGCAATTCCGCATTTAAATTTTTGTGGGAGAAGCTGTGAAAGGTAAATATTAGTGAGTTTTTAAATTATGTACTGAACTCGTTACGATTACTTTACATTCACATTTATAAAACTTCTGTTGGAAAAATAATATATAAAAAGCTCTTTCATTACTTCACAGACACACTCTTTTGCAGTTCTCAAAGTATCAATCGCCAATTTATAATGGGGAGAATACAGGTGACTTTTTTAAGTCATTACAGTATGAATGGCACAATATGAATTTATGCTTAGTTGCAGGTATACAAGATCTGTTCAGAAAATAACCTAACATTTTTGATTACGCGCCAACGGAGATATTTAGTGATATGCGGTTGGCAGCATTATATTTCACATAACCTCCTCTGTAACCACATGATCTTAGATAGTTGATATCTCATTTGGTTTTCATGTTACTGTTATCTGAGTACAATGTATTTAAAAGTGTTAATAATGATCTTTGTAATATGTGATTGTCAGGAGCAACAATAAAGCATAAAATTTTGTGTAAAGCTTGGGAAAACTTTCACAGAAGCCTTTCAAATTTTGAAACAAGCTTACAGAGATGATGCTCTGGATCATAAGCAATGTTACAAATGGTTTTAACCATTCGTAACATTGCTTGTAATGTATTATATAATTATAATATAATTGCTTATAAATGGATTGAAAAATGGTTGTCAGTTAATTGAAGATGACCCATGACCAGGAAGGCCTTCAACTCATGACACCTATGTTCAAAAGTCAATGATTTGGTACTTGTAAATCGCCGATTGACTGTCACAGAACAACTTGCAAAAGAGGTTAGCATCTCATGCCATGCCATTTTGACTGAAAAATTGAAGATGCACTGAATTACAGCAAAGTTTGTTCTTCCTTTGATGATTAAAAGGCAGAAAAAACATAGAGTGGATGTTTGTCAACAACTTCTTGAACAAGACAATGATGATGAAACATTTATATAAAGTATCATAATGAGAGATGAAAGCTGAATTTACAGTTTGCTAGAAGCAAAAAATTGCTACTAACACTCTCACTGTTGTGAATGAAGCTGTGAAAATGTGATGGCACTGATTCTTACTTTCTGGACAATCGCAGTACAACAAATTTTTGGCGATTATCCAGGAATAAAAATTAATTCTTAGAAAAGGATTGTTCAATATCAAAAGAAATTATTCTTGCGCATTTTAGAGGTTAAAACAAATATACGGTTGGCAGTACAGATTTCATTTAAATGAAGTTGTGAGTTTATTTATGTGAAATCTACATGGCAGAAAGTGATGTTTAAAACTTCAATTATATATATAATTTAAAAGAGGATATATAAGTGTACATTCTAGTATTGTATTTTAAAAAATTTTTATTATTTGATAAAAAAACTATTAAGTACTTTTCATATTTGCTGTGAAACAAATTTATATCATAAAAAAAAATTGATGTAACAGGATAAAAAAAATCAATGGATGTGGTAGCCTTGAACAGTGAATAAATAGCAGCACTTCTTCAGTTAATTAGAATATTTAATAAGAAAGTATCAAAAAGTAAATAACAGATAAGAATAATAAACCTTTATTTTGAATTTATTATTAATTGGAATATTCCCTCTCTTGATCAAATTATAGCTGGCATTGACTTTGAAAATATGTGTTTTTTTTTTGCTTTTTGACTTTCTTTTACTTTTATTATTTTTTTTAATTTTATTTACATAATTTTTCTTTTTCTAATTTTCCCCCCACTGTTTATTTATTTTTAGGATTTATAGTGTCATTATTATTTAAATATATAAACAATAGATTTTGTTGCGCTCTTGCTGTAGCTTATTTGAACTACATGTTTAAGCCAGTGAATCTCAACCTTTTTAGCTCCATGACCTTCAAAAAGTTAAAAAAAATATATAATGAATATTTCACGATCCTCCAGCCGTGACCCAAACCTAGTTAAAACTATTTAGCTGCGTTGACAGCGACGGTTATGAACATGCATATCTGAAATGTACAAACATGAGCAATTTGCAGGTTACAAATTGATGTGTATATGCTCCATGTAATTTGGTCTACTTACATAATATTCACTGTAAGAGCATCATTTTGAACATGCATGTGATACGTTTGAACACAATCATGCTCTCAGCAGTATGAGGCATAAGAGTTTGCAGAATATCATTGAGTTTCGAAATGAGAAGCATGCAACTAAACCTTTATTTAAGTTTTTAAAAGCATAGTTTTATTGAAATTAATAATAACTGAAATTTTGTTTTTTTAGTGTGCAGTAAAATTGTGCAACTGGTTTTTCCAATTAGATTCCTATGCAAAACAGATAAATTTATGAAAAAAATGAAGAGAGCCGTCTACATCCAATGAATCAGTTGATAAAGAGAGAAGATTGTACAATGACAGTTATTTAAATTATGGTTTTACCTCATTGGATTGAAAGCTACAGTGTGTTGTTTGCTGTTAAGTTCTATCTAATGAAAGCATTAAGTCATCAAATTTAATTCGACACTTAAAAACTAAATATCTGGATCATAAAAGTAAACCCTTAGATTTTTTTTTTTAAAGACAATTGCATACTTTGAGAAATCAACAAGCTTCTATTTGTAAATCAGACCATATTGATAAAACTACATTTGAAACATTTAATCTTGCAGCATTAACCGTAGCTAAGATATCCAAATGTCATATAATCACATAAAACCTCATATTGTCTGCTGCAATTGATATGGTCAGTATTTTAAAAGTTGTGGAAGAAGAAAAAAAATTTTGCTTTCTAACGACACAGTATCAAGGTGAATTGATGACATGGCTGCTGATATTTGCGATCAGATAATTCATTAAGTAGTAAGTTCATGTGAATTTTTTTAATATTCAATTTGATGAATCTCAATAGTTGTGGCAAATATTTTTTAGTTCTTATGTTTCTGAGATGTGAATGTGATAGGGACAGAACAATCAGAGAAAATATGTTGTTTTGCAAATCAATAACTGGTCATGCAACAGAACAATGTCTTTTTAACATTTTTTATGAAGCTAATAAAAATTATAAAACAGACTGGAAAAAATATTTTGCAGTACGTAGTGATGGTGCAAAGATAATAACAGGAAGAACAGTGAATTTCTGGATAAATTAAAAAATTAAAAGTCTTATACAAATGGTAGAATGGAGACATTGTTTCCTTCACAGACCTGCACTTGCCACAAACAAATATGCAGAAAATCTAAAACCAACTCTTTATAAAGCTTTTGAAAGCTTTGAAATTCTTTGTAAAGCTTTGTAAATCTAAAACCAATTCTTTATAAAGCTGTAAAAATGGTTATTTATTAAATGTTGACCATTATGAATAAGCTGTTTGCTAAACTATGGGAAATGGGTGAAAAGAAAAAAAATCTCTTCTTATCATATGGAAGATGATTACTGAAATTATGAGATGAATTAATAATATTTTTCCAGGATAATGAGAATATGATGCTATTGCAATAATATGTTTAAATGTATTTTTTCATTTAAACAACTTCAATCTGAATTTACAAGGAAATGACAAAAACATTTATTGACAAAGTTCACGCTTTCAGTAATAAGCTTGATATCTGGATTATTCATCTTCAAAGCAAAAATTCTGATATGGTTCTATTCACTAACAATTATATTGAGAAAACTTTAGATTAAGAAGAACTATTATTCATGACAATTTGGATAACAGGAAGAAGCATTCATAAGCTAGAAATTCAGTCGGTTATCTTGGAGATAAAAATGATTACTCAAAGAGATAGACAACGAATCCATTTAATGAAAACATTGTTGCAGCTGATAAGTTATTATTTGAGATTCATGCTCATTGAAATAAATGCCAATAAAAAAATTACTACTATAATTAACAACTAAAGATTTAGACACATTTTGGCTTGCTTGTTGAAATGAATATGGAAATTCAGTCACATACGCATGGAAAATATTAATTCCTTTCATTACATCTTATCTAATGAAAAGAATTTGCATTTGTGTATTTTAACAAAGAACCATAAATGGAAAATCATTTTAATGAAAAACAAGTCCAACCAGCTCATTAATTTATTTTCTTTAAATGTGGTATTAGAAATTCAAGATGAATGTTTATATAAATTATTTTTTCTCATAAGATGATTTCATTATTGTTTAAGTGCAATTTGTACGCTAATTTTGTGACATCCTTTTCATATCACCACGACCATCAGATTGAGAAACGCTTTTTAAGTTTATCAGGGAATATTTTAAACCAAATAAATCTACAAAGAAGAGGGAAAGTGCTTTGAGTTCACCTGATTCCTTTCAGCAAGTTGCTAAATGAACACAAACAAAAGAAAACTTTGTTCCTGCATGTAATATGTCAGATCCTATAGTTGCAACAATGTCAAAACTTTTAGATGAAAAGCTGACAGCTTTAGCTCCAAAGGATAGTATTAAACAGCTGGGAAATCTAGTTAAACTGTTAACTGAAGAAGATGAATTACTTCATTGCTTCTAATTTAAAACGCACCTTTTTTTACAAACTAAAGTCAAAATGTCAGGTGCATCTTCAATTGGAGGTCTAATGCCATTTGACATAAATGCATAGTTAGTAGGTGTAAAGCTGAAGTTTTTTAATCCATACACCTGTTCTCCCTCTACGAATCATGAGACCTTGCCGATGGTGGGGGGGCTTGCGTACTCAGTGATACAGAGTAGCTGGACC
>JAAAKQ030115707.1:0-13931 GCA_010016005.3 Zanna intricata
ATCGCTGGGAGAAGTGTGTAGAGGTACAAGGAGACTATGTTGAAAAATAAAAAAAAAAATTTCTAAAAAAATGTCTTTTATCTTTGTTAGGTCGGAAACTTTTCAGACCACCCTCGTAAGTAAAGTCAATTTTAATACTTTTTCAACGCCATAAAATGCACCCTTTAATAAAATAAGTAAGAAAATTTATATTCACTGTTGCTTAATAAGTAGTATAACTTGTGGATTTAATAACGTAGCGTTGACCGTCCGAATCAGTCGCTCCATCAAATCATAACAATTACCTGTAATCCGTGCCCGAACAGAGCTCGACGACCGCACTCGCAACCGATCACTACGTAAGAAATTAAATAATTTGTCCCTAACAAATTTCGAAGACAAACAGTGCTATAGTCTCTTTCGATCTAATGAAATTTCGCTTTGTTCGACCCTGAATATTATGTCCGAAGGAAAACATCTGGAAGGTTTAAACTTATAAATTCGGGGTTAAATCGATTTCAGAATGTATATATATTTATATATGGTACTGGGGTTATCTTTTTAAAAATGTTTTAATTATGAATTTTTTTTTGGTAAAAATAAGTAAACAAATACTGTCAAAAATTCCGTCCCATACAATACTCCTATATCGAACTAGAGACTTGAACGAAACACATAATAAACAATTTTTAAAATATCGATATGTAAAACATCTTTTGACGTCTGTATTTTTATATTGACCAGTCACGGCTTTTTATAAAGATAATTTATATGTTCCGACCGACACGATATAAATATTCGTTTACGATAAATCCCTAAATATTTGTACAGATTCTTATCGTTACACAAAGCGGAATATCGTTGCGGTCGCTATTTAAACAAGTTTAATTTTCAGTAGAATAGAGTTCACAGGTAAACTATTAGTATTAAGTCGATAATCGACTTGGCTAAATCCTAATTCGGTTTCGTTACATTTCTTCCAATCGTCAGTGCTTGACGAGGCCGTATTGTTCGCAAAACAACGTTTTCCACCGTCTTCGATACCAAATAACGGGCGTGCTAGTCGCATACAAAATAAGACGAATAGGCTTGCTTTAATTACTTTTTTCCGAAAATATCACCGCTGTACATCGCTCGCATTCAATATAACTAACAAACTCTAATTTAGTAACATCGATTCAACCACGACCTTATAATGACCGTTTATTCTCTTTTAATTAAACAAAGATTAATTTTAATATTAATTTATACACGTAAATAAATAATCTGTTACGGTACTGCACTTCTTATTCCGGCCGCTAGGCCGCTAGCCTCTAAATTCTCATGGTCCTTTCTTTTGGCGAGCCGCTTCCACGATATTTTTCAATAGAGGTCTTACTGAAATTGAAGACAAAGTTATAAGTCTTGGGGAAAGGTATTTATGTGATTTCGGTTTGCCGATACTGATTCGTAATGAACAAGAAAATGACAATTCCTATGATACAATGTTTCGAAGTTCTTTTAATAGCGATGTACTTCAAAAGTACATAAATATTAACCTTTCTAAAATAGTTCCAGATTAGCGCCTCGTGATGGAATCATATGGATATGATTCCATCACTCACAATATCCATAGCGACAGAAAAAAGTATTTTTTTTTTTAGATGTACCTGGAGGAACTGCGAAAACCTTTTTGATTAATCTACTTCTCGCATATGTTCGATTGACAGGTAGCTTAGCTCTCGGTATAGCATCGTCAGGCATCGTTGTGACGCTCCTCGCTGGTGGTAAAACTAACTCCTCATTCGACTTTTAAATTGATATTAAATTTATCATGCGGACAAAGTCAATTTTCTCTATACTTAACAATGGTTATCTTGGTAAAATTTCCAAGATACAAAACTTACTGTACGGCATGAATGCACCGTGATTCATCGAGCTCATGTTGAAGCTATGGACCGTACTCTCAGAGACCTTAGGTCATGTGATAAATTGATGGGAGGCATAACTTTTGTCTTTGCTGGAGATTTTCGGCCAACTTTGCCAGTGCGGACAAAGCCGCGACGGGAGATGCTAGTATTATAATATGTTTTCCTACTAGGGAATCATTTTTTGTTTTGTTTTTTTTTATAATCATTTCTGACTGTACTATCTATTAAATGAGGAACGGCCGATATCTAAATTACTGAAAAAAAAAAAAAAATAGCCAGTCGCGGGACTGGCTAACAGAATTGAAAACTTAAAACAATGAGTACCGATCATTGGTTAATAATTATATTTGATTCTATTGCCGATTCTAATGTATGCGATTATTCATTCAAAAGGACTTAATAGTCTACTTAAGAAATCTATTTATAATTTAGTGTAATGGTTATTAAATAATTTGATAATAAAAATTAAATTGGTTTTATTTATTAAATAAATGTTAAAAAACATTTACATTTTAATAATGAATTATAATATTTTTTACAATATACTATTAAATTACATTATTACTATTCTATTTCTGTAATGTTTATATTATTTTTATTATCATTATCTTCTAAAATTTCTGTAATATTTATATTATTTGTATTATCATATTGTTCTAAAAATGAAACAATTGGTTTATGATAAATAAAATATGAAATAAATACTCTTGAATGAAATCTATCCAAATACCTTGTAAATTTGCTATGTCATTTTTACACTGAATTTAAACAATTATTTTAAAATAAATATTATACAAACAACTTAAAAAACACTTCAATACGTATAGGTATACACAATCATGTCTACAAAGCAACGTGCTCCGTATAACTACAATAGTTTTTCTATACTGTATTAATGTATACGTATATGCATACTGGTGTAGAGAAAGAGCGAGAGAAAGAAAGAGAAGTGGAATCAACGTCTTTCTTTACTGTAACTGATGTAAACGTATATGCGCACATCCGTAAGTATACAGAAAGAGCAAGAGAGAGAGAGAGAGAGAGAGAGAGTGAGAGAGAGAGAGAGTGGGAAAGAGAAATGTATTGGGAATCACCCACGGATCATCGATGTTTTTTCTCTCAACTCTTTCTACATATATATTATACGCATGTATGTATAAATTCTCGCTCCATGTCTTTCACAAGTACGAGGGATTTAAAATCATAGCACAACAACTACGTAAACGATTTTACCTGTATGTGTATGTGCGCGTGTAGCGAGAGAGAAAGAGGGTGATAAAAATAACCGGCGCGAACAATGCAGTAAAAGAAGATGACGGTGCTCTTGTGTTAGTGGTAATGTAGATTGGAGGAGGTATGCGGCGACAGCAGTGAGTCGAGTAGATCGCACGGTACGGGGCGTGCGGTGGAAGTGAAACGTAGATAGATAAACAGAGAATTCGACCATTGTCGACGGTTGATAACTAAATGACGTCACAACTAAAGTGACGTAAGCAACAGCTGATTCGGCAACCGGCGCATGCGCTATTAATCACTAACTCATGCGGTCGCGGTCCCCGACAATTCATTCAATATATATGCTTAGCGTCTCGAGACGATTTTTGATTATGAGGCAGCTATTTTTTTCTCCATGCAAAAGTCTATCACAAAGGTGTCCGGTACAACGCGCCAAAAAAAGTTTTTATTTAAAAAAAAACTCACCTATCAGTCGAGGAAAGTGAGAAAACATTGATCAAACAGGGAATTGTGAGCTTTGAACGAGGCTGTCAGTTGTTTGCGAAGAGCTTATCAACGTGAGGGTGATCCGGAACGACGGGCAGTTATTGTATTTGAATACAGAGATCGTAGATCTCAATATTTTCACAAAGGTCAGACGGCGAAGAGGGATTCCTGGCGTTACTTTGTGCATGAGCAGGGGAACATGGATCTCTGGGGAGTGGTCTACAGAGTATTGGGCACAAACGACGTAAGGACATTCTTCTGTCTATCCTCTTTTTTGTGCTGCTCTTGAAATTGTGCCTAATCTTACCCGATTAGGCACAATTTCTGTCATGTCTTATATGTTGCGCAAATTACTTGACGATTTACTGTCTGACAACTATGAAGCTGGAGAAACCTCATACTATCTGAGGATGCAACGTGAGAAAGCTCAGTTTCGCGGAGGTGCAGTGTCCTTGGAGTTTACCGATGCTGAAGTTAGTTATTAGCAGTTTAAGTAGGAGCAAGGCTTCAGGCTTCGCGATGGAATAAAGGCAGAGCTCCTTGTCCGTTCAGTTGGGGTTAATGTGAAAACAATCACACGCGTGTTTAACAAATTACTGTTTGGAGGATACTTCCGGTATGTTGGAAGAAGGGTATTGTTAAATTGTTTAAAGAAGGCGACAAGAATCTCGTTGTTACTTGTCGTACAGGCCCTTCACGTTCCTGCCGGTTACTGGTAAGGTCTTCGAAAAGATTCTGTACCTGCCTATAAATGAGAGGCTGATCTTACAAAACATACTGATGGACATATCTGTATGGGTTTCGTCCTGGAAAGGGTACCGAGGACGCCATACTCCGCATGATGAGTGTGGTAAAAGCAAGCGAGGAAGACTATGCCCTGGTAATTTTCCTTGACATCTCCGGTTCGTTTAATAAACTGTGATGACCTTCTGTCAATTATCAATTACAAAAGAGATAATGCACTGAAAGTGAACTGCGATTAATGCAAAGTTATTTCAGGCATCGGCATGTGCTGCTTCGCAAGGGCAGGCATAAGCTAGGCAAGACGCTATCCAAGGGTTATCCGCAGAGCAGTGTGCATGGTCCGTTGCTGTTGGTGGTGGAGTTTGATTTCCTTTTGCGGTTGCGAGTGCCGGCGGGTGTCTCGACGTGGCTTATGCCAACGATGGGCTGCTGTTGGTTGAAGGAAATTCGCGGAGTGAAGTTGAGCAGGATACTTGAGTTGTGGGGGTCATCAATATAAGATGACGTTCAGCCTAGAAAAGACGATGATGATGCTTCTTAAACGTTTGGCAGTGAGGCATCACGTTCGTGATTCGATGTCACGCCTTCGTATTAAATATTTTCAAGTTCAAAAGTACCTCAGGGTGTTTCTTAACGAGAAATTGCAGTTCAAGAAGACCTTAATTACGTCGCGGAGTAGACCTGTCGTGCCTTCTTTGGTATTCGACGAGTGGTCTGTCCTGATTGGGATCTTAATTTTAATACTACGAATTTCCTGTATAAGGGCGTGTGCAAGGCAATTATGCTAGAAGCGGCGCCTGTTTGGGCGGATAGGCTAAAATTTAAAAGCTATCGGGATATATTATTAACGATAATGGGAGGTTACCGTACTAGTTCACGGGAGGCGACTAGACGATTGCAGCATCAAACAGATAGATTTAATTGTGTCAGAAAATCAGCAGCATTATGTTGCTAAGTCTCAGGTGAATTGACTTCAGAAAAAATTTGCGAGATAGAACTGCACGATATTGCTTTGTGGCAGGCCAGATGGGATGAGGCAGAGGGTGGGCATTATACGCATGATCTCTTCCCAGACGTTGTTGGTTTGCGCGGCCTCTCTTGGGTTCACCCTAACGTGATGGTAGACACCAGCGATTTTGCCTGGTGGATTCAGGTGTGTCCAGATTTCGAACAACTAGATGACGCATACCATGTAATTTACGAATGCGCAAAATATGAACTTATGCCCACGGAGACTTTTTTGGCTCGACATTACCGGGTCAACATTAGATATTTGTAAGTATTGGAAAAACCGGACCACCAAATGGATAATCATTGAAAATTTCATCGGTTACTTGGGAAGAGAACGGATTTCTGAAGGAATTTAAGGTTCTGTCTGGTCTTTCTGTCTGTGTTTTGGTTTTGCTGTTGTTGTATTATAAGGTTTAATGTTTTTGTAGTGTTTTGTTTGTTTAGTTTTATTTTCCTGTTTATTTTTATTTCTTGTTTTGCGTTATGATATTGTTGGGCGTTGTGAGTAACCCCTATCGGATAGGTAATTGTGTTTTTAATTTCTGTTTCTTAGTGTCATGTGTTTTGTTTTAAAGAGTTCATTTCCTAGTGGTACACCGATGGGAATATCACGTGGTGGTATTCGCATCAGTGGTATCCCGGAATGAAGCAAGAACAAGGCTGAGAGATGCCTTTTGCCGAGGTTATGAAGATGATCTCCGCTAAAGCCCATAAGGGCTAGGTACAGAGGGGGTGGCGTGGCGACCGAAATTGTTACATGGAGGGTGTCTTTTCCTACGTGGTGAGGAGGAATGTTTTCCATCTATATGGCACATTTTTACAATATTTTTGGGTTTAAAATCAAGTTAAGCTGAAAAAAGGATAGGGTAATTTCTTTTGTATTCTTCAGTTTTTGAAGATACATATAAATATACAGTGGCTAACAACGATAATCGGGAAACAATATGTAAGATCACCTTCGATGTTTTATATTCAGAAACGGTCGGGCAAATAAATGGTAATGTCGAAAATAAGAAATATTAATCAGAAATTTTGAAAAAAAAAACGAGATTATCGATGGTCGACGGCAGGGAGCGGTTTTATTTTACCGATAACCGAACGGTAGTATAGGATAAAACGGTTTCTCATTACGATAGGTTTGCGAGTCGAGCCGTAATAGGAGGTCGTCGGTTGTTTTCATACGCTTGCAGTTTGATCCGCAAAACGCTGTCGTTGCCGGCTAGTAGGATCGATTTTCTAAAGGCGCCTACTACTCATTCCCGGCGCCGCCTAACACCGACCGAAATATGCAGTACGACCATTATGTACTACTAGCATTTAATATTACTTGTATTCGTGTACCGTTCGGTAAGTATTTTAACCGTAAATAATAAGTTAAAATTAAATATCAAAAATATATTAAAACTTCACCAACTATAGGTATAAAATAAATAGAACGTTATTACATTTTACGCATCTACTGGGATCACTTACTATACATGAAACTATTCGGTAAACAGTTTTAAATAATTTCATTGTCCGGTATAAAAATAGCAGGATAAAATTTTTTCAAACTTAATTAAATATATATATATATATCTGAAAGAATAACTAGACCATTCCAGGAAAAATTTTGGGAAGCAAAAGTAAAAATATGTTCACATTATTTACTATATATTACTTCGTTTTAAGAATGATAATTAAAGAGAAGCTGCGGTTCCTAAATCGTATTCAAAAGGACTGTAAACTTCATATCACCGAATTTTATGGTTTTTATGGTTACTAAAGAATTTTCAAATCTGTATACAGTGTCCGGAAAAAAGTAAGCCTACAATCGGTTTAAAAAAAAAAAATGGAAAAATTTTTTTATAAAGCTTTTTTGTTCCGTTTAATGATAATATTAATTTATTGATATAAATTAATTTCTGCCATAATTAAATTTTTGTTCACTTAAACCAATGTCCTAGTATCTTCTACCGGTTATCCGGAATCGGAAACCGCTGAAGTAAATAGAAGCGATGTCGAATAAAAAAGATAATATTTGTTCCGATAAATCAGATTTAGTTTTCAGCAAATAGCGATCGATTTGCTAATCCTTTCCTCGAATGCAATTTACTTCATTTACCCAAAAAAAAAATTGGGTAATTTTTGGGGAACTGTAAATTACAGTTGCTATATGATAAAATAAATTATGATAAATAAAACCAGAGCGCTTCTGTTGTACTGTATTAGGATAAATTAGGTGAACCTGAACTACCCAGTATTTGCTTGGCTCCAAAACTTTTTTTTTTTTTTTACTGAAATCGGGATAGTAGGAGCTCGGTTCCACTGCACAACATAAATAACAAAGACCGTACTCTTTCGAAGAGGTAACTCCGTTTTTTTTAACATAAATTTAACGGGAGTTTAAAAAAAATTCTATGGGACTCGACCAGAGCGGAAAGTATCGAGAGTAAAGGAAAGGAGAGATCAAACCGCACGGAGACCGCATACAGCCGCATCCGAACGGTACCTCGGGCGTTTTTTAGGCGGTGGGCATCCGTCCTTCCGACAACCCCTCAGAAGATAGGGCATCTTTACTAGGAATCAGAACGGTACATTACTGATCGACGATTCTGTCATGAATCGGCTTGAATACTTGCTATCACAAACGGATTCGCCTCCTAATATTAAACAGCCGCTTTTCACGAGGTCGAAAAATATTTTTGTAAACAAGTAATTACTTCAAAATCAACTTAAACGAACTTTAAGTTATTTTTATTCGAAGAAAATCTGCTTCGAGAACAATCCATTTTTTCCTGAAGTTTAAATAGGGAGATGCAAAATCCGTAGGAAGCAAAACTTCAATTACGGGTACCTCATGTTTTACGATGGAATTTTGAGTACCTTTAAAATACTTTTTATGCAGTTACTGAGCAGTTAATTTGAAATAATTCACCGGGAAAAAACGTGTTAAAGCAAAAGGAAATAGCCTTTCTTTTTTGTGATCCAAAACGTCTTTAAGGTGAAGGTTGAAAATTATATATGCACATGTCCGTTTGATTCTTCGATCTTAAAGAAATATCCTGCTTATAAATTAATGAGATTTAGATATAAAATGATTAAATCGAAAGGGAAAAGTTAAAGAAAAAAAAATTATTATATATAATATAACCTTCTACCGTTTATTTACGTCTATGAAATAATTCTTTTAGAAAAATGTTACGGTTTGAAAATTTACGGTCGATAAACGGTAAGAAACTTCTATTTTTAGCGTCATTTATTATTCAAGTGAAAAGCCGATCGTTAATGAAATTACGCTATCGATAGTCATTCATAAAAGAATCTCAGACTGAATAGTGTAATAAAACTGTAATAGTATCTATTAATCGAGAGGTATATGCAAAAAAATCTCATTTTAATTATTTTTTCAAAAAATGTCTGAAATAAAATTATTTTAATAAATTCTAAATGTATTTATAGTATTTTACAAAAATTAACTGGATAGGATGACGTTAGTGATCGTCCCATCATCAACATATATTTGTTATAAAGTGTAAGTACAAAGATCGACCAGCATCTGGGGTATCATGGTTTACGTAAATGTGTCTTGTCTAGATCCAACTTAGCGAAAAAAAGTTTTAGAAATTCCCGAAAGATATATGTACTTTCCCGTACATGCAACTACTTGACAAAATTCTTCAAAAATGGTTCAAAAGAATTCTGTATATGGGACATCGGTGGTATTAAATTTTGGATCAGATTTAAAAAAGAGGTGTTGGCGTTTCTGAATAGAAAATTAGCTTTAGTACAATGAATGTGCTTAACAAGTTATTTAGAATTCCAATGTTGTGAGTCCTCCTTGCCCGATGGTACCCGTAATTTTTTTTTGCTGTTAAATAACATCGAATCGGGAAGACTTATCGAAGCACATAATTACTCAATTTTTTAATCTAAAAAGCACAAGAAGGCCTAATGGTATTCGAACTGAAACCCCCTTTTTTAAAATTAATTTTTTAAGATTGTGCACCCAACTAGTATTAATGTAGACGACATAGAAACTTTTTACAAAAACAGGGTCCATTGCGCCCGAAAAAATAAAACATTTTTAAAGTTTAATCACGGACATCCGCCGTGTTCACAACTCACAAGAAACGAACATAATCTTGTATCATTTTTCGTTCCCGTACTCCGTACGCTTTTCGAGCGACTTTAATGTCTGTGATGGCACTTTATAAGTAAAAATAAAATTTAGAATACGTAGCTCGTTCGAAATAAATACACAAGCTTGACATTTCTTTACTGCGGAAACTTTGAACTCCGAAGACGACAGGGGAAACAAACACGCGACGCCAGCCATATCGTGACGTCTTGAAGGCTGTTAAATTTGCAATGATTATTTCCCTGTTAGAATTACTACTTCTAATAGTTGGTGCATAAACGGGAAAATTATTTTAGTTACTAGGAATAAAACCCAGCACAAAATCAGAATCCGAATAGGGAATAATTTATAAAATATTTTCCCCAAAATAAATGATTATAAGTCGATATTCCTTAATTTGTATTCTTGAACTTATTTTTAAACTGCATCTTCCGCCTGTAAACTATAAAAGATGTGACTTTTTTAAACTTCGTGTAATTTTTCTGTCTCCCAAAGTATGTCTCGAGCAATAAATGGCGTTAGATATTTAAAATTTATTTATATTTAGCCGAGACAAGATAGAGCAGTCGTTTAAAAGGTGAATTTGATTTTTCAACTTTATGTCATCTGCGAGAATGTAATTTTTGTTGAGTATATCATCAGCTATTAAGAAGAAAGATAAAAGGTTCAGTTTAAAATGAATGAATCAAAATATTTTTCTAGTTTTAATATTACAAAGAATGAAACGAATAAAACCGACCGATCTTGATATCGGCTTCATTGATAAATAAAAAAATTTTCCATTATTAATTTGATTGACAAAAAAAATTCTGTACACAAAATTTTTGTGAAGTATAATAATTCTCAAAACCGATCTGAGAAACAAATTTGGGTTATCTAAGTTATTTGCAATACGACTAGCTAGGTTGGTTTTAACCGGCGACCTGTACGTTCATTTTGTGTCGTGTATACGACACAATGTGTGATATAATTTGATATAACGTATGATATAATTTGTATTAAATAACAATAATCTTCGTAAAATTTTAGCACAGACTAATTGAATTAAAGTATAGGCCGAATGCGCTAGTAACAGATAATTTTATCCTGAATAATTAATAATTATTATGTTACAGAAAATAAAACTATCAATCGATGAAAACACCGAATCGCTTTGTATTGTTGCAACAAAAATGAAAATATTAAATAATTCAAAAAAATTGTATAAATTTTTAATTAAACCATTAAATTAAGTGCTCTCTATTTGTATATTCTGTTTAATGTTTTTGCTGGTTGCATTAAAATATGCATTAAGATTATCACATATAAATGTTTAGAATGAAGATACAGCGGTTGCATTGTTCAGAATGATCACACGAACTGTAATAAGAATCTGTATTTTCTTTGAAAAATTAATTATTAATTTGTATTTTCTTTCCTTTTAGCTCCCTACATATATATATATATTACCTTTCTCGTATCTCGGTATTTGTACCGAGATAATTGTACCGTCCGTAATCCGTACACGTCCGAAATATCTTTAATTTTAAATCGGCACAACAATTTTTAAGTTTTTAATATGATATTTCAGTCGTATGTTATGTATTTTTAAAGACGGGTACGGGTGATACTTTTCTTTAATTGAGCCCAAGCCTCGTCATCGGGAGTGGCTTTATAGAATCTGGAGAAAAATAAATTTTTGCAGGATATAATAGAGTCGGTCGAAGAAAATCAGTCGATAGATAATGCTCTCTTTCCGACCTGAGTAGAGATATTCCGGTTTATGGGAGGAATACGGACGAATATCTACCGCTTAGAGGAGGGCCTCGGAGCGCTCGTCGGGATCGCTCCCGTTTCATAGTCCCTTCACCCGAAGAACATTTCTGTCTTACAATCCGCTGCATTTATTATTTTCCGAAGTCGTCTTGTCTTTCGGCTAAAGATGACCGAGTCGAGATTACATGAACGGTCATGGTAAGAGGTCTTCGGTATCGATGCGGTTTATCCGGATATGGGCCGCGGATCCGTTTACCGAGTCCGCTTGGGATAGGAAACGGTATCCTATTAACCCATAACCGGTAAACGGTAACCGTAGAAATACTGTATCTAACAGAAAGGTTTATTTAATGCGCTAGTTCACAAACTAAAAAAAATTCTAGTTCTCGTATCAAAGAAAGGATTCCGGTTATCTGTATAGTTTTCTATCTAGTTATAAATGACAATAATAGCTTTCACAAACGATTTTTTATCTTAAATGCCAGAAAAATAAACAGGGTCAAAGAAGACATTTTAAGGTATTTTCCAGTCAAGGCACTCGCAGCTGTCGGCCCGCTAAACGAAATAAAATTTAAAAACAAAATTATAATTCGATCTCGGGTTTCGCTACGTATTCGGTATTCTAGCCTCAATATATCTTCGAGTTTCCTCACGCGAATGCGTCTCTTCGTTCGCTTTCCGTTTACATTTTATAAACTATAATGGAATTTAAAAAATTTGTAACTGAAACTCTCGGAGAACGGAAAGTCGCGCCGTTTCCACTGTCCGCGAATTTTAATAAAAAGCAAGTATCGACAAAGTATTTCTTAGAAATTATTAAAAATTACGTAGGGGTTATTTAAATTTCTAAGAGAATTAATATAATACTGGTGGATTTAAGTAAATATTAAAGAAAGTTAATATTAAACATATTACTTAAATTCAGGGTACATCTTAGGAAAGTCATAAAGTTAATATTTTAACTAGCTACAGTAAATAGTTTCACCGGGTTGAGAAATAATTTTTTAGCGATCAATTCAAAGAATTTATCATTTAAACTACGGAGAGTATAGCATAAAAACATTATACGAAACCATCAGTAATTAAATGAAATAAAGCGGGTTAAGAGCCACAATTACGAATTATTTTAATGTCTACGCTACGTCGTTTGAATTAAGTTAAAGAAATCATTTTAACCGAAGTCGTAAGTAGTTCTAACAGTACCAGTAATCCACAACTAACCCCTAGAAATAAATTTCCATACAGTAAAAACAGTTTTACTGACAATTTTATAATCACCATTTACACGATTATAATCAAGGTGAATTAACAAACGGGATGAATCAACTCAAAAAGACATCAAAATAGTGTAGAACGGCAAGCAGAACAATTAATTAGAAAATAAATCTGCCTGTATTTAAATGTTAGAATGAAAAAAAAACAGACTGTATCCAGACTGTGGCTTTTAAGACAGCGTAACTTGGACGAAAGAAAAGTAGGTCGGTAAAAATAGAGGCTGATAAGATTTAATTTTACAGCAGAATGTCAATCGATTAAGTTTAAAAGAGACTGTTTTAGACCAAAATGAAGAACACATTATAATAAATTGTCAGTAATACAACGTCAGTATCTTACACTCTGCTTCTTGAGAAAGTGTTAATCTTGTACTGAAACAAAAGCCAAAGCTTAACATCTAAAAAGCAGATAGCGGCTAATCAGAAATTACTAATCGGTTCTCTGCGAGGGAGGTTTTTATCGACGGAAATTTATGTTAGCTATTTTAAGAAATTTGTAAGCAAAGAAGTTCTCTTGTGAATTTGAAGAATAACTACACCTAATGTAGATATTTGTGTCCCGAATTTATCGGGACAACTTTTAATAAAAATTATTAAAAATAGGACGATATCCTAAGTATTCTTCAATTTTAACGATTATTTCCTTACAATCATGAAAAAAGTGTACTTTACATGAAAACCCGAATCCATCGATAACAAACCCGCGATAAAAAAAAATCAACGCGTTCGGATACGAGTTTCATTTACACAAAATACATCCGGGCTAATCAAGAAATCATTTAATCAACGCTTCTATCTATTTTGTATAAATTTCTCTTTTATTATCTACTTACCAAACAAACCTTCTACTGCACATGAATTTTTCTCAACCTCACCGTTCAAACTTTACGCTGAACAGATTTACTGTGAAGGTACATTTTTGACGGTTTATACCAATCTCGGAGGCAGAATTATACCGAATTTACTATAACATGATCGAACAGAGTGTGTTAAAATTGCAATGATATTATGTTTATAATTCCGGTAAGCCGGAATTTGGTTAGGAGGGCGCAAATAAAATAACCGGAGGGAGTAGGCGACTACTATAAATATCTATCCTTATATAGAAAGATAAAACTCAAAGGCGAGAATCGACTACATAGAACTAGAAACGGAAAATCGCTTTGCAGTATTTTTTTTTTTGGCTCACTGCTTGCTTTAATATCTTCTGTTTTGTAATGTCTATTCCAAATTTCCAGTCTAGCGCCTGAATCCAGCTTTTATTTTGAACTAACTTACTACTTCTTTCTCCGATTTAATTTATTAGTTTACTGCTACAAATGAGAAGTTATTTTTTTTTTTTTTTTTTGGAGGGCGAACAACGCCTGGGCGTTATTATCGCCCGGATTAAATCTATGTTATTAAAATCTAAAATTA
>JAAAKQ030115729.1:0-13930 GCA_010016005.3 Zanna intricata
GGTTGAGAAAAATTAAATAATTTCTTTTTAACCTGTGTAAAATTCTTCAATTTTTTTTAAAAAATGCAAAAAATTTTTCTCAAATTTGAGAAAAATACTTTATGTTTTCTTATATTTGGAGAAATTGTTTGATTTTTCTCAAGTTTATTATAAATTCTCTCAAATTTTTGTGAAATTCTTTAATTTTTCGCAAAATGTGAGAAATTCTACTTTTTATTTGTTTTTTTGCAAATTTACGAAATATTCTTTACTTTTTTGTAAATTTGTAAGAAATTCTTTAATTTTTCTCAAATTTGCAATCACAAGTTATAAGTCTTTATCATAAGTTATAATTCTGTCATTACTGATTGTCATAAACAAGATATTGAGTAAAATTAAAGTATGTTAAAAAAAAAACAGAAGAACAAAAAATGTATGAGGTTAAATTAGCATTCCTATTAGAAATATTAACAATTCAAAAATATTTTAAAATATGTTTCTGGAATTTCTAATCTTAATCCTTTATTTTATTTACACTATATTCCAATTACAATACCATCTGTTTAAATTATTAATGTAAAATTTTAATTTTGTTCAAATAATCTTTTTCCTCTAATTGTATAGTGTAATTCTGTCTGTCTCTGTCTCCCTCTCTCTGTGTGTTTGTGTGTGTTTTGCATAATATTATATTATTAAGGAGACCAAACCAATGTATTTAGCCTCCTTGAACATCATTGACTTGTACTTAAGTCAATGATGTTTCACATTCTAGGAAACAATGCTTAGAAAAATCTTTTCTATTTTGTATTATTGTAATTTTCTCTTTTTTAATTTATAGAGCTAAATTTATTAAATTCAGTTCTACAGTAAAATATACTGTACACATAACTGCTACTTTAACCAAACAAAAGATTTCTTCAACTCTGGAATTAAGGAATAAATTTTACTGAAAAGTAATAAGCGATGAACTTTGATGATTCTCTTAATATAATACATAAAAAAAACTAGTTTTTGATTTGTTAATTCTTGAGTTGGAGTGTATTTTTTGCTTTGTTTTCATCAACAACCACATTAGGAAATAATGTTGAATAAAAAATAGATATGTAGAGGAATCACACATAAATTGAATGGTTTTTCTGTCGGGGAATGAAGGAATAATTTCTTATAATAAAATTTAAATTTAAAATATTTAATTCTTTATAATAAAATTTTAATACAACTTCTCATAGAATTAAAAATGTTTACTCTTTTCATTATTATAAACTGATTTAAACGATACTCTGTAAAAAAATTTTAAAAAAATTGTGTACACTTTATTAAAGATTATTATATTTAATTGTACATATTAAAAAATACACAATTTATTTTATTTACATATATTGTACATTCCTGAGTTACTATAAAATACATAAATAGGTTATGTAATAATTTATAATTCTTTGCTGCTTATAAAATACAATTTTTTTTTTTTTTTTAAATAAAATTATTGTACCTTAAATATTATTCATATTTTTAAAATAGAATATACTTTGAAGTATATATAAATAATAAATATATATATATATATATTTCTCTAAACATATTAAGGCAGTTGACAACTGTTACGTTTTCACATTCACAAACATTGACACACATACATATATATATATATATATATATATTGCTCATAAATAATTAATTACACACAATGTTATGTTTTAACTCACACAAACTGTTTATATGACTAAAATGTAAGAAAACAAAATTATGACTAAAGCAGTTACATAAAAATAACTTTTAAGACTATATAATATTGGCAGAATTAAGTTTTATTTTTTAAGTAAGAGTTACTTTATTAAAATTTCTTGCTTATATTATAAATATAATTATTTATTTTTAAAAACTGTTATATTAGAAAAGAAATTAATATGGCTTTATCCACTTAACTGTAATAAGTACTTTCTTTAGATATAAGAGATTTGATTTTTAAGAAATCTGATTTAGAAGCTAAATCTAATTTATAGTTCCACACACCAAAATCCGCAAGGGAAACAGTATATACATAAACAAATAAAGCATACATCCATAGATGTTATTTTGATGTAGACAAAAACCGTAAAATATTAGGACTTCCGAGTAGTCTATTAGTAAAATATCTTAACATAAAATGCTTTATAGATATGGATTTTAAGATATGTTTCTCAGATATGGTTTCTCATTCAGTGCAAACAGTTGAATTAAACACTTAAACAGTAAACTGACTGATTCACTTAACTTTTTAGCAACTTAAGCCTAAATAATTTATTAATCAAAGTTGAAAATTAGCTTTGTTGTACAATACTAAGTGTTTATGAAGAAGAATCCTTTTGGAGCTATCATATAGATTATTTATTAATACAGATGATTGATGTCGCATAACTATAATCATTCTTCAGTTTAAATGCAGAGTTGTTAGGGTTGGCATTAAATTTTTAGTAAAATAGAAAATTATTAGTAACTATACAGACAAGTTAAGTATTACTTAACTACAAGTATAATAATCATAAAAAGAAAATTGATTTTGTATCAGCATACATGGTTCTGAATTTATTGGTTTTTCTTAAAATGTATAATTTTGCTAAGTAATATGATAGCAGTATCCTTGAATATAAATGTCATTTAAAAACTGTAAATATAAAATCTCTATAAAAAAGAACAATTATTTCTAAGTAACCTTAAATTCTAAGTTACCTATCCACCTTGTGCAATGGCAACAGGGTTAACCAATGCAAATGATGTTATAGAGTTAATGCTAACTAGTAAGGCAAAGTTTAACAAGATAACTGGTATCATAATAAAGATTCTATGCCGTAAAGACAGAGACGCAAGGGTGTAAGTACAGCCCCAGATGAAACTGCTATCTGTCTGTGTTTTCATGGGTGAGTGGTGATGAGGAAGTCCAGGGACTCCTGAAATCCTGAGCAGACAACACGGAGCCCTTACTGCCTTGGACTCATCAACATAAGACCATAGTCCCTACACGGGATAGAAAGTCAAGAAGACAACAGCCATTAAAACCAATCAGGGCTAAGGAAAAGGAAGAGGATGTGACGACTGGAATTGTCAAAAGATGGGTGTCTTCCCCTACAAGGGTTGGGATATGTGTATGCTTAATTGCAGATCCGGCTCCAGGAAGCAGGAAAAAAAAGGTTATCTTAAATTATTATTTTAGAAATTTCTATACTTTGATTCATTGAATGGTTTACAGGATATTCAGGAAGTCACTTGATAACCATGACCGATTATTTATTTTTTTTCTTTAAATGAGGTTTGTAACCAACTGTACAATTTAAAAATGTACTGAGTATACTCTAATAAACTGTTACATCCCTAACTATGAGATTTATATAGGATTTTTTGTTAAGTAGAATAAAATTTAAAAAATGATTAGAAGACTGTATCGAGAAGGAGCTAATATTGTAACCCTCTAAATTTTGTTTTATTTTGTTAAATTAAAAATCTACATACTATTATCATTATAAAAAAAGATTAATTTTCAGATAAAAATTAGTAGTCATAAAGTTCTTATGAAGTATTTACGTAATAAAAAATATAAAATGACTTGTATCATACATCTTTAACTACTTAAAACATGATTTCAGTAATCTTTATTTTTTTGTCTGGCCGTAAATTTTGTATCTGACTTAATAAATTTGCATTTTGCATACTGAATTTTAATAAATAATATAAAAGTAATGTATATCAGTAAAATGCAAATTTTAAAGTGAACATGTTTCAACATCTCTGATTTTTTTTAATATTATTTAACTTGCTAAAGTTTAATTCCAATCAGATGCTACATAATATGTTGAAAATTTTATATCAGTAATATAAAATTTATACAAATATACTCCTAACAAATGGTTTAATATTAGTCTTTGTTAAATATTATTATGTACTATACTGTAACAGACTTCTAATTAAGACTTTTTATTATAATTTTACATTTAGTAAATTAATTTTATTAAGATTAAGGCCATCTCAAAAGAGTATAATAAAAATAAATTTATCAGTACAGTTTAGAGTTAGATTAACAGAAAAATTTCACTTATATGTTTCCAATTAAGCTAATCTTCACATAATCTACAATAATTTAAATCTATGAAACTCAATAAACAATTTTTGTATTGTATGGAATTCAAAGGGATCTAGGAGAAGGAAGAACATGCTAACCAAAAGTAGTCGGAAGAAAGGAGGAAGGTTACTCTGAAAGAATGAAGAAGTATTGGAGAGCCAAAAAAGAAACCAGAATAAAATAACTATTCTACATGATCCTTCAGTGACTGGTGTTGGAAAAAAAAATCAAAGCAGATTTCTCAGTATTCTGTAAAACAACATTAGACCTAAGTATTGTTTAATTTATTTTTGAAAATGTGTTATTTTTATTAGAAATAATTATAGTCATCTGATTAAAATATAAAAAATAACAGCAGCAAGAAAAAAAAATTAAAATAAATAATGAATTGTTCATATCAGTAGCATAATATTGTGAAAACAGCTGAAGTCGAATTCACAATTGTAAATCTTTGGTGTTTTATTGTTATTTTTATTAAAATTATGCTCCTAAGTATTTTCAAATATCTGTAACGATATTAAGTACAGGAGTAATAACAAAGTTCGAATGAAATAAATATAAAACCAGTGGTTCTCAAAGAAGAAACAATTTTGTATTCAGTTATTTACCATACTTTAAGAAGAAGTAAAGCAAAGGAATTCATTATGTTTATTTTCTTTCTTCAATAGTGTCTTAAAAAAGTAACTATTTCAGATCCTATTTACCGAGTTTTATCCAAACTATGACTGAAGTTTTTTTTTTTACATATTTACTATGTCATATCCCTCCTAATATTATTCTACTTTAAGATATCTGTGATTTTCACAGACACACTGATCACTTATGAAATCGGTGTGTCTGTGTTTTTACAACGTACAATATTATTTAACTTTGATTAACTGAAAAAACTAGTACTTCAAAATTGGAAAGGTAATTTACCAATTAGTTGATTCACTTTTACATATTAAAAATAATCATGTTTGTCCTTTGTCCATCCAAATTAAGAAAACATGTATAAACGTACTTTGAATACCACTGGTTTCACAACACAATAATAATGCTTTAGCTAATATTACTTATTTTTAATATTGCTACATTATTAAAAATAATGTATTATTTATAGTTATTTTCAGTACTGCACAGTAATTTATTAATAATTACAACATTTTATAAAATAAAATTTGAAAAAACTTTAGGCTCATAAGGCAGAAACTACAAAGTTGTAATGAAACTACAACTACCCATAAAGTTAATTTCATTATCCTCTTGATGTGTTAACAAGTTCATCACTTCAGAATTATTAGAATAATCTAGAAAAGAATCATAATGAACCCTAAAATTATCACAATTGGTTCAATATTTTTCCAAACTGATTAGTTTTATAATTCAAAATCAGCATTTTTTTCAACAGTATCATTTGTTAAACAACAAAACCAGATAAACCTTTGCTCAAGTTCATTAGAACTTCTTAAGTTTACTTGTCTTCGAACAACATACTTTTTTTACACCTAATTTTTTTTTTCTTTTTTGCTAGGGGAATTTGGCTGGGTTTTATGATCCTTCCTAATGCCAGCCTACAAAACATAATATTATATCAAATTTTATAGTACATGAAAAATTCCATGCTTGACCAAGATTTAAACTCAGAGCCTCACTATGAAAGATGATTACATTATGCTCTTCCATGGAGGTTGGCAAATCAAGAGAAATAGCAAAAAGACATATATCTTGCCCGATATAATAGGAAAAAACTTTTTAAAAATCAACCGTAAAAGAAATAGAATTATTTATAAGAATAGAAAAATTTGATTGAGTATTTTTTGTATGTTATTTTATACAAATAGAAAGCATTTTACCATTTAATCTTTAGCATTCTTTTTAATCTTAATATTTTACCTTTTTAAGAGTTCCTTTGATCTTCTACATTCTTAAAATAGGACTATTCAGAAAAAAAAAAAAAGAGTAAAGAGATCCTTTCATCTATTCTTTTTAAATGTTACAAAAGTAATTCAATACTGCACAGTACTGTCTATTAAGAAATTAATAACTAACACTGTCATCATGAATTTTTGTGTCCATTTCCAGTGCCAATTTTGTTAAATTAAGATTTTTATTAAACTCTTTAAAATGAATATAAATTTTTTTTTTATCCTTAAAATAAGAATCTGATACTAATTTTTATTTATTTAATTCAAATACATGTTGTTGTAACAGTGCTCCCAATGAGATATTTAGTAGACTGTACACATATATGAGTAATTTTGCTGAGTTGAAATAGCAGCAAGATTTGTTTCAAGGAACAAATATGCCACCATTTTAATTTTAAAATATTTATCAGAAAAGAGCATGGCAAACATTTATCAGTATTTACTGCCACTGTGGTCTGTTTGGCACTGCAATAGGAGTTGAAATATGTGACCATGATGGCATAATTAGCTATCAGAATGTTAGAGCTGTAGTCATAACAATAATGAATAATTTAATAAAAATGTATATTGCACAACATACAACTAAATATTTCTGTACAAATTTTATCCTAGATTATTATTTATTATTAACAATAATTTATTATTTTTAAATATATATACAGTATAACTAATAGTAACTTAATAATAAAAATAAAATATAAAAATATAATACAGTCATCTAACTTTTAAATTATTAAGAGTATTGAGCAGTAACAAAATTATGAGCTATATAACTATGAGTACTTTGTAATTAAATGAAAAAATGTCATAATTAAGTCATCAGTGTTAAACAAGGTTAATAATTTTTTTTCAATACTTAAAATCTTTATAAGAAGAGTTCATTTAATTCATCTGTAATTCATTTGTTCATTTAATTTTATCACAGTATTAAAAATTCAAACATAATTGTTTTAACTGTCAAACTAAAATAATAACTGTTTACCTAGTAAGGTTCAGCACCTTTTAAACTGATCTATGCTTAAGATCCATAGCAGGATCAACCATGTATATATAAACTGCACAATATATGACATTATTTAATAAAATTGAATAGTATATGATGAAATCGTACACATACATCACAGTTTCAGCTCATGTTAACAATCATGGTATCTCTTGCCATGAAAAATGATTTCAATAGCTCATAATTTTTTAGTTACTAATTTCTACAGCAAACAATATTATTTCTTAACAAGCTGCTAAGTAAGTCACGTGTTGTTGCTAGTTTGATTTCTGTATGATGAGAAAAATGCAAGCGCTTTCATAAGTTGGTAGCTTTTAGAAATTGGTATATTACTATCATATAACTTCTTCGATGATTTACAATCAACATAAAACCACCTGAAAAATAAACAAATGATAATATAGAAATTTTGATTCCTGTATTAATTAATAATTAGAACATATCTAATATAGAGTTCTGTTAATTAGAAGTTTTAAATAGTCCATTTCTTTTTCCAAAAACTGAAGGACTCACTTTCATTTAGAATATTAAAAAAAAAAACTGTAAATAAAACATTACAATTTATAACGCAGTTTTATATAATAAATTAGTCATATGGCAAAAGTATAATTTTGAATACTTATTTATTTTGAATAAATGATTTCCATACTCTATTCTTATTTAATTAGTTCTGGGTTCAATTCTTAGGATGGTTCTAGAATTTTTCTATCACTTAATCCTCGTCTTCACTAAAACCATTTTGTAATTGGGTGTATAAATTAAAAAGGATAAATAAATAAATTATTTAGGTTGCTGAAGCCTTAGATACACCTGCTTTGTAGGATTTCTGGAAGTAATTAATATAATTAGCACAACTTTGAACAAAATTACATCAAAATCTAGTTTTCAAAAAAAAATAAACAAAAATCTAATTAAAAAATAACTTTAACCTGAAAGTTATTAATTAAAATTTAATAAAACTTAAATACAGTCTAAATTAAATATAATAAAATAATTTCCAAAAAATTCTTTTTCTAATGATTAAACAAAGTTTTTCAAATTTAAAAAATGTGTAAAAACTTTTAGTTCCTTCCTGTAGAGTTTTATTACTACCAAAGCTGTCGTACATATCAATCATGAATTACCTCTGTGACAATTTGATTTAATTTATATGCTACATTTAAAATTAGCAATGTTAAAATCTCATACAAATTTTTTAAAATATCTCAAAATAAAACTAATAATTTTAAAATTAATAAATGGCAAAATTTTACATATCAACATAATGTAATATATGGAAAAAAACTTTACATATCACCTCATATGAGTAGGACACAACCTAATATATTAAAATTTTCAGATGAACATTTCTACGCAGTTATAATAATATTAGTACCTTGTGCATACTTACTCTTATATGGATGTATGTGTATTTTTTTTTTAATATGAAACAAGAATAAAATCTGAAAGGAAGTTAACTTGCTAAAACTTACACAAGAAACAAGCTTCATAAAAAATATTACTGACAAAAAATTCAAATAAATATACAACTTTATCATTAAAATTTATGGGGATTTTGAATATCTTTGTCACTATTAAATTTTATTTTGATGAAATTTGTATATATTTCTGAAATAATAATTTTAACTTACTGATCTAGTTTTATCTTTGATGTTTATTATTTCCACAATAAGATGAGATCTCTGCTTCATCTGATTTTTTTTTAATCTAATTTAATCTAAAATATAATTTAAGAATTATTGCTTCCCTCCTGGGCTGGTAAACTCATCCTCGCAAATCACTTGTTTGACAGCTGATTTCAAAGTCTAGGTTTCTTTGGTTCAAATTCTAGTAAAAGTTAATAGCTTTTAAACAAATTTAAATACTAGACAGTGGATACCGTCATACTTTGGCGGTTAGGATTCAATTAACCACACATCACAGGAATGATCAGCCTAAGTTTGTACAAGACTATAACTCATTTATACATCATACATATTGTAACAGGACCAGTATAATGGAAAAGAAAATGGTTATATTCCAATTAAGAAGAAAAAGAAAGAAGATTCTAGAAGGAACTAAAAGGGATTCTTTTCTTAGAATAACGGGCCCATTTAACAATCTGTTTTTCGTAATACAGACAATGGCACCTCTAAAAGCTCTTCTCTTACCAGAAGAGTTAGTCAGAAGCATTAATCAACATGACTGGGACAATAAATGTTGATAATGGCTTATAGAGCAGCTGTTCATGAAATCATCAGCATTACACTCGCCAAGATGATCTTTGAAAGAGAGTTGAGTTGAAGTTACCGTGTGATTTGCTCTTCAGCAAATCACACCTCCTGGGAAACAGCAACCTTCAAAATAGTATACAGTCAAATTGATTAGTCTAACAGAGGTATCATCATTACGCCTAGAAACATTTGGAGATGTCAATGACTGCATGAAAGCAAGATACAACTTACAGGCCTTTGTCTGGGTTTCAAGAAGGAAATCGAATCTGACTCTACTGTCCAAGGAAGGCAACAAGAAAATGTCTGAAACTTCAGACCAATAGGACCAACTTCAGACCTTACACCACAATGAACAGAACTAATGATGCAGTCTAATAGTCTATAGAATTTAGCACAATCCAAGAACAAAGAAGATTCATTCGGATTGCCTGGTGTCTTATCAGGGAGCTGGTCAGGATGAACAGCTTTAAAGAGGAAGTAGTGTAACAAGATAATGGGTTTCTTCCAATTAAGAAAGAGAGAGAAAATAAAGAAAGAAGAATCTAGAAGGAACTAAAAAGTATTCTTTGCTTAGAATAATGAGTTCGTTTAACAATTTATCCTGTGTAATATAGAAAATGGAACCTCCAAAAGCTCCTCTTAACCAAAAAGGTTACTGGATCGGAATAAGAATTACAGAAAAACATTCATTAAAAATAGAGTTATTTAAATATTTTTTGAAATAGTAACTAATTTTTAAAAACAAAAATGAACTATAGGAGGTTGTCAAGAAAGATATCCCTCATATCGATGCATCTCTAACAACAGCGATAAAATAACAGATACTGGAAAGAGTTCAGTTTTCTTCACTCAGAATATAATTGATTAATGCATATGTATATATGTTAAATATCTGATTACTTTGAAAAGTTGTTACATATTATGAAAAAATAAATTTTTTATATCTGCTCAATCATGTAAGGATATGTTATTTCATCAGCTTACGTTATATGCCTTTCCACTCACCACAAGTGGCAAGATTCACATACTGAACAATGTCTAAAAGCAATTATTATTAAAATAATTTTATTTTTACTTTTCTCTGTTTCGTTTACTTTATTGAACTTCTCTTTTTGGTTCTTAAAAAAAAAATATTCACTTCTTCCTATAAAAATGATAAATTAGTATCACAATAAATCAAACATTTTTTTTAAATCTTTAAAATTTAAAATTTTATTGAGTTCATTAAACCTGATCAATTTTTACGTTAAAACAATACTTGGAATTATATTCTTAGACAGTATGAAAAAAAACTTAATATTATAAATTTATAAAATTGAAGAAAATACATACCAGTTACATTTTAGAATTGTTTGATCAAATAATGTTGACTCTGGACATAAAAAACTCTTCATTACAAGTCCATCATCTGTAAACGCACAAACGTGGAAAACCTGTAAACAATACCACAAATAAGTGAAAAATATGCAATAAATAATTAAATATTTTGTAAAAAAAAATAAAATGAAGAGATAATAATAATATTATTGTGATGTTCACAGAAAAATACAAAAATAAATTTTAAAATTCAGACTTTGCTCTTAGTTGTTATTTTTACTAAAAGGCGATTCTAATATAATTTTTTCAACTGGTTAGAATCAAGAAAAATTTTACTTAACTTTCAAAAACTAAATTTGAAATAAATTTTTATTGTAAATTCCACATTACTGTGACCGGACAACTTTGATGTTATTTCACAATTCTGCAAAAACTTTGAACATATATTGTGCTTAGTATGAAGTTACATAACTTAAGTATTTCAGTTACATGTCCTAATTGTGAACTAACTAAAATTATTTATTTTTATCCACAAAGAAGATACCCTTGAATCATGAGGTATTTCAGTGATTCCACTGATTGATATAATATGAGTTGCTGATATATCATTAACATATACCATTACTAATATTTTTTTCTAACCCAGAATGAGCAGATACAAATGTACTATGAATTTATTTTGTGATTGTACATTCAGAGGGTAGAAATAAAATCAAATGGGTTTATATATCTTATAAACTTTACCGTATGAACTAAATTAAACAGCTCTGCTATATGCTATACTGCAATAATACAACAGTTGGTGTAAAGCTCAAAACTTGTGAGAAAAGAGATAATTTAATGAAGTAGAAAATGGAGTATGCTGATTGTCTCTTTGCAGTAATATTTAAAAAGTTATATTTCCAGAACATGTGTTCTAAGACTCTTACTTTTAATGTTGATGTTTTGTTATTGAAATAACTGATTAGTACAGCACACTAGAAAAAAATGTATCATTATATACAATATTATTTAGGTATATATTTATTTTTATTTATAAAAACAAATTTGTAAATTAATCAGACCATTATAACAAAATATATATTCTGCAAAAAAATTGAGTTTTATTTATTTAACTATTAGAATATGTGGGCATATACTATTTAGAATTGGTTTAAATATTAAAATTTTGAACAGATTAAAAACAAAATAATAAATGAATAGTTTTGATGCTAAGTATATGAGTAAGTCTTAATTATATACACAGAGCTCCCTGATAAAAGTCAATTCTTACTCATAGAATGTCTGGTTAACTTGGTTTGTTACAACAAAAAACTTGTTTAATTGTACAAATATCTTTATGTTAATAACTGAATTTATATATATTTTTTTTTTCCATATAAAAAATTCAGTACTTTTATACTATTTTATATGATATTATAATGTCACAATTTAATATTAAAAAAAAAAATCCTTTTGTATACTTTTAACAAGAATGGTGAATTCCCCAAATAAATTAAAATAGAATAGAAATAATGTAAACATTATTTCAAAGAACAGAATAATGTATATGATTATGAAAGACTGGATACAGAAAGAAGCAAGTACCTTTCTTTTTCTGTTTAGCCTCTGGAAGTACAGTAAGGTATTACTTCAGAGGATGAATGAGGATGATATGTATGAGTGTAAATGAAGTGTAGTCTTGTACAAATCTCAGATCGACCACTCCTGAGAAGTGTGGTTAATTGAAACCCAACCACCAAATAACACTGGTATCCACTATTTGAATACTAGATCGTGGATACCAGTGTTCTTGCTGACAGAAATGATAGCTCTTAGTTTTTCTAAAACTCTACATTCCCACCTTTTTTAATTACAAATTAAGTTAAGGAATCTTCTTGATTTTCAAGGAAAATATGACATCGTTCAATTAAAGCTTGAAATGGAAGATTGTTACAATTGACTTAGGTTATGCGTTGTCAGCAAGTACCAAAATAAGTTTTGTCATTCTATTAAACACTTTCAAGTGTAATATACATGCACTATAGTCTTTGGATCAACAGAATTTAATTAGAACTGATTTTTTTTTTTATTTGTTAGTAATTAGAACTGTTATGGGCAAAACTAACAATCTCAAGTCTTTGAAATTACTATTACAGATTTCATAAAAATTTATGTGTAGCATAAAAATAGTATTTTAACATCACTTGTTTCAATAAATAAAGCAGAAGAGTTTATCACTTGGTATCCAGTTCAAAAATATAAATAAATATTTTTCTTGGTAAATTTTATATTGATTTTCTATAGACCTATAAGCAACCTTATCTTGTTATACTTTCAAAACAGATTCCGTATAAGAACCTCAGATTTAACTGACAAAGTGAATAATATGAGCAATGCTTTATTCAAAATACTGTTTATATAAACTACAGTGTGTTGAAGAAATAATAGAAAATTCTTGAAAAGAGAATGAAGAGATAATTGTTTGAAAAAGAAAAAAATTTCTTAAGTTTTGCAGGTGATATGGCAATTTTAGTTGATGAAACATGGATGTTTACATGTTTCAGAATTAAACATCATGGAAGAGTGCAGAATGAAAATAGATGTTAAGATACAATAAATCAATGGATATCTATAGAAAAGAGAAAACAACACAGGTCCTTAGAATTATATTAACAGAAGTTTGCCCAAGCGAAAACAGAAATACCAATGGATAAGGAAGCACTTAATAGGAAAAATTATTTATAATGTAAGTTGAAAGTAAACTTGAAGAAAAGAAAAAGGATGTTATGCTTGGAGAGTATGAATTTGAATGTAGATAGAGAAAAATGGAAAAAGAAAGGCTGAAAGCATTTGAAATCTGTAGAAAAGAAAGGGAAAAATTAGGTGATCAGACAGAACGAAAACTGAAATAATGAGAAGGGTGAATGAGATTACAGGCTGAGTCAGAAAAGTTTAGAATTAAAAAGTCAAGGGATGAATAAAACATTACAGTGAAAAATTATATTAACAATGTCTTGCTTAAAACAAGGATCAATAAAGCTGAAAGATAATATGATGGAAATAAATAAAAATACAGATGAGATAAATGGAAATGGGAGCTATAAAAAAGTCTAACATTTAGCTGAAAATAGAGGATAATGAGTGTAGACATGGTGTATGAGACTATATACTACCACATGATAAAGCTATAACATAACTCGCGTCCTAGGCCGGCCGGACGCTCGCGACGTCGGGTGAATAGATTGGAGGCTTCATTGCGTTTGGGTGTTCGGCCGGCCGGACGCTTGCGACTTCGGGTGAGTAGATCAGTGATGGATGAAATTTCTTAACGTATAGGTACGGGAAATGTTGAAATAAACTTTTTTTGGACTCTAGTTTGGAGAAACCTTTCTTATTTTTTCCTTAGCTTTTTTTGAACGTGGAATAAAAACTTTCT
>JAAAKQ030115740.1:3205-26275 GCA_010016005.3 Zanna intricata
AAAGTTATATCAGAACGGTGTCAACTTCATTCTATGTGTGCTGGGAGACAATATGGGTATCCTAGCCAAAAAGCTAATTGAGTATTCTGGAAGAAGAAATAACAGAATCACTAAAGTCTACCTTGATTACACACAACAGAGAGCACAGTCATCCGAAAACCGCAGGGACCTCCAAAAAAGACAGTTGCGATCAGATTACAGGGAAAGAGTTTCGCAGACATCCTGAAGAAGTTCAAACAAGGTATGGAGGGAGAAACACCGGAAATTCTTTCGGTGAGGAAGGGCCAATCGGGGGAAGTTCTGGTCAAGGTCAAAGTTAATGGAACACAAGTCCAGAACTTCCAAAGGAAGATAACTGATTCGATGCCTGAAGTTCAGGTAACTTGTATAAGAAGATATGAGATCAAAAGGGTTGTAATAAAAGACTTAGACGCCTTATCCACCTCTGAAGACGTGATAGAAGCGATTACTAAGATTGTTGAAACAAGTGCAGACCAATTATCTGGAGTTACCATGAGAGATTTGGCAGCATGCAACGGTGCTGCTGCCATCAAATGAAGCCGACCAACTCTGTAAGACCAGCAGAATTAAATTAGGATGGGTCTCCTGTAGGGTGTTCCTAGGAGATCAAACAGATTGCTGTTTCAGGTGTTGGGCTTAAGACCATAGGGCGAGTAGATGCAGGGGCCGGACCGAAGCAGATCGTTCTTCGTCTGCGGGAAGGTTGGCCACTTTAGTGCGGACTGCACGGAATACAACCAAAGAAATCAGAAGGGCGCTGGAGGCTTAGCACCAAGCAAGCGTCATTAACTTGTTACTGACTAATGCGAACAGGAGTGTCCTCTCGCTTGATCTTGTGGAAGAGATTGCGAGGAGACACGACGTCGATTTTGTAATTAGGTTGGAGCCAAACAGAACAACAGCAGCCAAGACCAGTTGGACTACGGACACGGAAGGTGATGTTTCATTACGGGACTGTTCTTGCGCATTTTTTTAGCGTTTTTTCAAACGTGACAAAGGACTAATAGCCATCGAATTATCGGAAGTGGTAATTATTGGAATATACATCTCGCCGAACTGCGAATATTACGCGTTTCTGGAACGATTGGACAAATTACAGTCTGATCACAAGCACATCCAATAAAATAATCGTTTTGGGAGACTTAAACGCTAAGGCCATAGCTGCTGGAAGTGGCTACACTAACCGACGAAGGGAAGAGCTTACAGAATTTATGCAACGTATTGGTCTCTACTGCCTGAATGATGATACCCCGACTTTCCAGGCGAGGGGATATTCGTAATTTTGGATTTAGTCATTATGGACGACAGATGGAACATTGATGAATGCCAGATCAAGGCTCTCACGGAGGAAACTGCCAGTGATCATCGGGCAGTTTTGTTAATTATTAGGTCGGCTGTAAGAATCAGAGAAACATACATATCGACGTGACTGAACAATACACAGGCAGAAAGCTAGTTGATAAGATTTATGTCAGATTTGGTGCAGTTACAATTACTCCCGAGTCCTTTAGGGATGTTGTCACTGAAAAAGTGAATAGAATGGTTAAGACTCGCAGAAAAAAGAAAGTGGCATATTGGTGGACGGCGGAAATAGGTGAACTCCATAATGAATTAATTCATAGTGGAAGACGGGCTCAAAGACTACACCGAATAGCAAATGATGGTGATGAACTTCAAACTGCCTTACTAGATTACAGAACTTGTAGAAAGAAACTTATGCTATCAAGAAAGCAAAAAAGGCAAAATAGAAAGATTTGTGCGCAAAGCTGGATAACGATCCGTGGGGCTTGGTGTTCAAAATAATACCAAGAGACTAAGAAGACGACTTCCTCTCCTTTCAAAAGGGGAGGCCGAGGAGGCTTTTAACAGACTTTTCCCCTACCAGGAAGTCAATATAGAGCCACAGCTGTAATACGAAGAACGTAACTTCACAATGGAAGAAGTTATGTTACAGAAGAAGTTACAGTGTCAGCAGACGGCGTAATACCAGCAGCCCGGGGCCGGATGGAATCAAAGCCGTGATCATCAAGGGTCTCTTGAGAAAAATGCCAGGTCAAATACTAAGTATGTATTATCGACAGCTGGAGACCGGTTGTTTCCCAGAATGTTGGCGAACAGCACGAACTGTTTTTATCCAAAAAGGAACAATGAGGGCATAAACACGAACATGAGACCCCTTTGCCTTCTTAATACGATGGCAAATCTAATGGAAAGAGCTCTGTGTAATCGACTCCAGGATGAACTTAACTACAACCGAGGGCTGCATGGAATTCAATTCGGCTCCATTAAGGGCAAATCCACTCTACAAGCCATAGAGAAACTTACAGCATGGGCGATGGAGACTAGAAGTGGAACTTGGAGAACTTGGCACCACGCCGGAATGCCGGAGGGAATTTGGGCGTTGAACTTCTTGACGTTAGGAATGCCTTTGGGTCGGTCCCTTGGGACATTGCCTTAAGGGCAATGAGAAACAAAGGTATTAGCAATTACTTTCTGCGGCGAACGACACAATATTTCCGTAAAAGATAGGTAAAATCGAGACTCTAGATGGAAGATTAGACCTGAAGATATGCGGAGGCGTCCCCCAGGGTTCAGAAGTGGGGCCGCTTATATGGAACATTGTGTTCGATGGCGTACTAAGGTTAGTACTACCAGACGCAGCCGAACTCATAGCTTACGCGGATAACTTGGCCCTGATGATCACGGGTAGGAAAGAATTTGAAGTTGAGGCCCGCACCAATGAAGCCCTTGCAGTTGTAAGCGAGTGGATGAGCATCAACAAGTTGACTATTGAGCTGGAAAAATCTCAACTAGTGCTGTTAACAGGAAGAAGGCGAATAGAAAACATTTCATACAACATAAGAGGGGACCAGATACCGAAGGTCGATAAGATAAAATATCTCGGTATTGTCATTGACAGGCACTGAAGCTTTACGGAACACGTGCAGTACATATGCCATCGGGCAGATTCATTCACTAAGTCCCTCAAAGGTCTGATGATGTCACAGCGGGGTCCAAGATCGTCCAAGAGAAGGATGAACATGTCTTCAGTTTCATGAATATTGCTTTATGCGTCACATAAACTGGGAGACTACTGCCGATAAAGGACGCAATCTGCGCAGACTTGTCTGCACACTAAGGAAGTCACCATTGGGAGTCATATCAGGGTATTGGACGTATCGTATGAGGCAATTTACGTATTTGCGAAAGTTCCCCCAATCGATTTGTTAATGAAAAACGTTCCTTAAGGCACCAAGGAATCAGTAAGAAGGAAACCGGGTAATGTATAAGATTAGAATGGTTCCAAAGATAGAGGGTCGGAAGAAAAGCCTTATGGACTAAGCGCCTAATAACAGACATTGATAAATGGTTGGAGTGCAAACATGGAGATGTAGGATATCATCTGACTCAGATGTTTACCGGCCATGGGTGTTTCAACTCGTACTTGAACAGATTCCATTTAAGAGACATGGCTGGTTGCTCCTTTTGTACTGACGAGGAGACCCCAGAGCATATGTTTTTTTCATTGCCCCAGATGGGAGGTGCTGAGAAGAACGTCTGGGATTCGGCGGCTAATGCCAGACACTTTGGTCAACTACATGCTGTTATCCATGGAGGCCTGGAGAGACATCAACCAGCTAGTAACTAAAATTATTAGAACAAAATCAGAAACCGACACTGGCAATTAGGATATTAGCAGGGCCCCAGGGATGGCGTGGACAGCCCCACTCGTGAGGTGCGGCATGCTGAGGTGTGCCGTATCCGATGACCGACTGGGGACTCCCGACAGCCCCGCCTCTGGGGACAAGGTGAGTCATCACAATGGGAAAAAAAACCGAATTTACATGTATTACTCGAATATTTTTTTTTAACATTAATATTTTAAAGGTTTTAAATTAACATTTTAAGATTAAATAAAGCCATTTTTTGTATTTAGTAATATTTTTGAATTTTTTAAAACGTTATGTAGCGAGGAGTTCTATAGATTACATGTACTGTTAAAATAATTTTTTTTTTAACAATAATTGGTATTTTAACGGTTAAAATTGACAATTTACCATCAAATAAAACCATTTTTTTATTTAATAAATTTTTTAAAGCCGTTGTAACGGATGTTCTATAAATTACCTGTACTATTCAGATAATTTTTTTAAGCAGTAATTAATATTTTGAAGGTTTTAAATTAACAATTTAGAATTAAATAAAATAAACTGCATTTTGTAAAAAAAAATAAAGTAGTCCTTTTGAGGACTACAACATATTAAATCATCCAGGATGTATGTTTCCGCTTTATTTTTTACTTATGTCTTTTCTTAAGACATTTTTCTTAAGTAGTGAATGGGAGAGACCCTACAAGGAAGCATTAGATACTAAAAGTAATCTCGCATATGGCTTAGCAAATTTCACTAATATTAAAAATCCATCTTACCAACACATTGTGATAAACCAAAAATCGTTCGGCTTACTTGAAAGCTATCATCAGGAGTTTAGAAACATTACATTGAAATCAGATAATTTTTAAATATAAATTAAAATGTAAAAACAGTCATGACTGTTCGGTCCTAACAGTATACTGAATGAATATTTATGTATTCTGGTGGATTAAAATGAAATCAAACGGAATCATGTTATCAAGGAGATAATTATTACATTAAAATATTTTTTTCTTTATATTTAGTATTTTTTTAAATTATTTATCTTCTTTACATTTTTTGTTCATTAATTCAATTTTTATTATTACAATAAATATGATATTTCTTTAAATTAGAAGTATTATAACATTTATAAGAAATATCTAAGATTTTCAAGAAATTATTAGGATTGTATGTTCGGCAAAGTTACAATTTTCTGGCTTGTTATTTTTAATATTATTTATATGCTCTTTTGAACGCGTACATACTGACATATATCATGTCGCAATCCTAACAAACAAGACTTTTTTAAAGTTTGGTATCATTATTGTTTGATTGTTTATTATAATTATTACTAATATATTTAATTGATTTTATTAGTAGTAGAATATGCAGGTATAATGCCAGTTTTTAAATATATTTTTCAATATTTTGACTAAAAGATGTACATTCATTTATTATGTATATTTTATTTTTTTATCTGGTAATAATTTTGTATTTTATTTACATTAATCCTGTTATTTATGTTATTATATAATCTATTTACAGTACCAGGATTATAATAGTTAGAAACAGCAATACTTTTAATTATTTCTATTTCTTTATATAAGGAAATTTTATCACGTTTAACGTATTTTATAGGTCTATGTAACAATGAATTTAAAACTGCAATGTTTTGGGACCAAGGATGAAATAAGTGGTAATTAATAATTCTGTTACGTAATGAATCTTTACAAAATATTTTTAATTGTATTTTATTACCTATTTTATTATTATGTATTTTGAAATCTAAAAAGTTCAAACAATTATCCTTTTCTATTTCCATAGTAAAATTTAAGTATTTATCAATTTTAGTAAATTCGTTGAATATTATATTTGATTCATTTTGAAAATTTTCATTTTATATGAATATAGAGTCATCAACATAACGTTTATTCAATAGTATATTATGTTGAATCAGAATTTTATCAATATAAGTGTCTTCTAAAAACTGCAAATATATCTTAAAATTGCCCATAACGGTTCACACGTAATCAAGCTGATTAGCCAAACTAGTTACTTTTTTGCTTTAAATATTATTTATTAAATTATCTCGCTCACCTGCGATGTCACAGTCGAAGCAGATGACTGCAACTACTGTTCGTCAGTGCTAACAACCTTTGAAATATTGAAATAAATAATTAATATTTAATGCAAAGGAAAAATAATTAGCTTGGCAATCCTGTGTGATTTCAAATCTCCCGGTCCAACTGAAAAGGGGAAAAGGGAATTTGCCACAGGTAAAAAGGGAAATTCCAAGATAGCGGCTGTTTTTAAACTTCTCGCTCAAAATGGCCACTCATGTCACGTGTCCAAAATCCTGTAACGGTATTGGCTGTTGACGCAATGGCTCTATTTCCCCGCAACTTTATGCAGTACTGGGGGGATCTTTCTTCTTTATAACCATTGAACCAATCGTCAGCAGAACTAGCGAATGATCGGATAAGGATTCTGAAAGTAATGTAAAAAGAGAAATTTCTGAGATGACATATAAATGTAACAAATCAGCAAACGAAAAATCGATATGTGAAATTTTCCATTAATTGGGTATTTAACACATCAATATTTTTCTGACTTACAGCAAAAAGGGCGCCCTAGACAAATGTCCAAGTGAAGCCCCTAGAGCGGGTGTTGTTTGAAGTTTTTCAAAGCGGACAGTTCACAATACATTTTTGGTAAAAAATCTTGCTGTTGTTACCGGGCGGTTCAACGTTGACAAAGAAGGTTGGCAATGACTCTTTCGTTGCCTGTCGTTAACAGACCCTGTGTCCGCGGCTCTCAATGTTTACGCGAGTTTTTAATAAAATGCTGTTTGCTGGACACTTCCCAGCGTGTTGGAAACGAGGTGAATTGAAATTACTCTTTAAAGGTAACGCCAAGGACCCCACTGTAAATTCTTCTTATCGAGATCTGACGCTCTTGCCTGTAATAGGTCTATTTACTACGGGACGCATGCGGAAAATATAAGACCAAGGTCTTCAAACTTGGCAGAATAGGTGGAATAATTCCCAAAGTGATCGATATACGCATGGTATCTTTCCAGATATTAGGGACTTGAAAACGATTTGGTGGGTCCCCCAATCGACATATCACACAGTTTCTGTCGGGACATGGTGCCTTTAGGGGAGCTTGGTTAGATTTCGATTAGCTGACACGGACCTATGCCCGGATTGTAGGATTGAGGACACAGTGAACCATGTTCTTCACGTTTGTCCCCGGTACGAAGCTGAACGTACGAGAGTTATTAGGAAGCTCGAGAGAGTAAACTCCTTTCTGGACCTGCAAGTCAGTTGAAAGACTCGCAGATAATGGATAATTGTTGCTGGTTTCTTCCGTTACCTCGCACTAAGCAGACTGACTGAGGGGGTCTGATAGAGTAGTACCCCGGGTGAATAGAGTCCGCCTGGACAGTTTAATTGGCCCAAGGTAGATTTAGTTGGTAGTCTCAGTTAGATTAGTTTGAATATCAATGGAGTCATACTCGGGACCTCCCATGTTCCCGACACGATAGTAGTTGCATTTGTAAACTTTGGTAGAAATGGAGTGCGCCTGTTAAGGGAGTTAGGGAAGCGTAAGTTGCGATCAACTTTGTAGTTCGTCTAAGCGGACCTCAAAGTTGGAGCTGGGGTAGAAGTTTAGAGGTTATATTCAGCTCCCGAACGGACCAGACCTAAGGTTCTCGAGGACAGTTTGTACTTGTTATTTGCAATCCATTTTCTAAGCCATCGTGGCGGAACAATGTTAACTTACGCGAGTAGAGTCTAGCATACGTTTGCTGAATAGGTGGTGAGATAGGCGCGGGGTTTCGTGCTTCCTCGACTTTTCTAACGTGTTTCTAATGCAGGATGGTTTCGAGCAAGGTGTTCTTGGTCTTCGTAGAAGATATTGGACACCGGGGAAAATTGCGGTAATTTGCCGATGGGAATGTCCCCCGGGCTTGACATCGGCGGCATCTCCCCGAGGTCGTTTGATCACTGTGGATGTTATCAGACCGAGGTTGAAAGACGACCTCCGGTAAAGCCCTTCAGGACTAGGAACAGAGGGGTTGGTGTGGCAACCGGTAATCCATTTGGCGACGTTTTCCCCTCGGGGGGGGGGGAATCTAGATGACTCTTAATATTTTCCCTTATAACATCTATTGGGATAGAATAATGTAAGAGTTTGAATACCATTCGAAACATTCCGAGAACAAAACTTAATGAAAAAATGTTATGAATTTGTAAAAAATTAAAAACAGCAATTTTTAGTAAAATAAATTTTAACGTTCAAAAAAGATTAAAATACTTTTAAATTTACTTTCAAAAAATACTGTCCGAGGTTTATATTTTATTAATTTACAATAAATGATCGAAAATTCTATCACTGACATTGTTGCTCTTTACAACTTGTTTCCTTATATTTTCTGACGCCAACTTAATGATACCTTCGCGTTCTTTGAGAACAGCAGCAGTGAGAATGCGAGCGATCACTTCATCACGTATCCATGTGTGTCTAATTTTTATTTGTATTCCTCATATTTCTTCCATTCCCGTAAACAGTAATTCAAGGGAGTACCGTCCTATTGTACTGTGTTTTATATCATACCCAAGAAGATTTACCCTATTTTTAGTCTTCAGCGTTAGGCATTGCTTCATAGAATGCGATGGAATGGCAATTGTGCAGCATGTGTAAATGCCATGCTTGAGCAGATTCCTTTAGATGAAAGACCGATACGCTCCCACTCGCGCCACGGAGGCCCCATAACCCTAGACAAATATATGTACTAGACGTAGTACATCCTTTGAACATTTATCATTCATTCGGATTAGGAATTATATATCCAGCAGATCTGTATTTGCACCATTGTGCTGAACTCGCAGAGCTGTACATCTTCATCTTTTCCTTGACATGTTGTGAAGCACGTCTGGAGTTATGGTTAAAAAAGATTTGTTCGCTTTTAAACTTTGGGATACATAGACTTTGTATATTCTTCATGAGTTGTTCGGGCTTCACTGTGCCTATTAAAATGGGGCTAGTGATTCTTGTGAACTATGGCCAATCCAGTATGTTGGAAATTGTTCATTTGGGAAATCACTTACTCAAAGAACATAATAAGGTGCAGCCTGTGAACTGCAATAGATTGTACATTCAACAGAAAACAACACTCTTATGAGCGATATAGCTTTTGGAAATAGTATTATAAAATAAAGTAGGCTGCAATACGCTGTTCCATATCTACATCCGATAATTAATTCACAAAAGTTAATCGAAATGATTCCATATTCAAGTATTCTTAATATGATCAGACATTGCTATTCCCGATATAGTAAGTTCCAACTCCCATTTACGAATAGATTTCTTAAGAGACTGCTCTATCAAATCGGCGACGACAACAAATGTTTCTAAAAGCATCTTCTTTCGCCGATTATCTCGCCTCTCTTTAAGACTTCCAGAAGCAAATGCAAGTTCCTTCTAATCAAGCATTGTTGCTTTATGAGACATTCTTTTTTAAAACATTAAAAAATGCCTTAATTATTTAAGTATTGTTTGCACAGCACATTCTTGCACCCAAACACGTATCACCGCTTCTCAGTCATTGCTGAGGAGCGGTGACCATTGTTAACTGCTCACATCAGCCATGGTTTTACAACTGAAACAAGAGAGCGAATGAGTGTCCTGAGTATCCTTGAGAGCAAGGATGTCAACTATAGTAAACAAATTATTTTGTAGAAACCGATTACCGCATGACTTTAAAAATATTAGAACAATTTTTATTGCAGAGTATTGTAGGAAGACTTCTCGGACATTACACTGAAACCTGGCAACCTTTTCATCTACTCGTACAATAATTGCAACACATTAAGCTATCTGAACTATTAAAAAAAAAATCCACTATAAATCAATATTCTAAAAATATCCCCTGATTCAAAGCCCATTAAATTTGTTCTGGTAATAAACTTCACCACAATTATTAACTTCAACACGGATAAAAATTACTAAAATGAAGAGCAGTGTTACATCAGTAACACATCTGATGCCGACCACGGCATTTGCATCGGGGGCATCCCGACCGAGGCTGGCTGATGACAGATATATAATCAGTACAAAGATCAATAAGACGACTCCCGGTAAAGCCCCTCAGGCTGGTAACGGGAGGGGTGGTGTGGCGACCGGAATCGTCACTTGGTGGGTGTTTTCCCCTACGGGGGTTGGAATGTGCTTGGGCGGTGCAGTTTGAAATAAATAACGGTGAAATTAAAATAACGGCCATTGGCAGCCGTTGAAAACATTACTTCGAATACAATTCATTGTCTTACAATCTATTTGGGGCGAGGAATCTGTTAACCGAAGCTCGGAAAATTCATGATTAAAAAATATTTTAATTGCGAACCAATTTAACGAAAATATCGGATGCTCTCTCAGCGGAAGATCAATTATTCAAAACATCAAATTAATTTTGAAGAATTGTTCAAACATTGTTAAATCTTCAAAAATGTAAATGAGTACATGAGATCGAAATGTCAACAAAGTTTATTATTAATCAATTCTGTTACCGGAAAAACCTGTGCACACTGTGTTCCGTAAGTGATATCAGAAGAAAACAAAATGAGACATGTTGAGTGTACTGAACAACTCTGAAACTGGCATCAGGAAGTTCTTTCAGGGATACAGGTAAATTAGGGTAATTTTTCAGGACAAAGTCCAGACATAGAATGTCACTCAAAATTTTCCATACCACTGCCTCCCAAAATTCTTTTGACTGTTTTTTGTAGTTTAAAAAATGTTTATCTTAATAACGGCCATAATGGAAATAACGATTTAATTTCAATAAAGTGTAGATCACCTGAATCATTTGTTGATTGATATGCCAAAAGTATCACATGTTAATGAATCTAATTAAATGGTGACTATAAAGAAAATTAAGATTTTAAATTTGTTAATTAATAAATTTCTTGTTTTTAAAAATCTCTTTGTTATTAAGTAACCAAGCATTTGAGGTAATTATCACCTCCTTTCATAAAAAAAAGTGTGTTTAAATTTTACGGGAAAAGACATCAGCAGTTACTAATCATAAGACTTCGTTTCTTTTTTGAAATCGAGTAAAGGAATTTTTTTGTTGTTTAACTTAAAAATTTTATGTTTATTATTTCATTATAAACAATTGGACATATGTGAAAAATAGCAATCAACATCAGCTGCTACAAATAGTTGAATCTGAAAAAAAAATTATATTATAAAATATTTGTTAATAAAAAGAATATTAAAATTATTTCATCAACATATATTACATGAAGTATCTGAAGATCGTCATAATATTTGTAATATAATAAATAGTTTTGGCTAAATAATTACCATAATATGACTGAAAATCATATTTTTAGTTTTTAGTTTGAAATGAGTTCATCTGAAGACTTAAATTGCAACTTTATTGAACATTACCCATCGTGTAACTACCTCCAGTGTAGTAAATCTAATAACACTTTATATCTGTTAAGAAATTACAAAGGTGACAAACCATCAGATGAAGCAGAAGGTATTTCATTAGATGTAAGTAAACATTTATTTTGTTTGTCAAATTGTTAATATGTATTGATAAAGGGAAAAAAATTAAATAACAAAGTTAAATTAGTATTATACTTTTATAACAAGGTGGTGTACTTAATAAAACTTACTATGAATCGGTGAATAATATAACAGAAAAGAGGTTACATGAATAAATGAACAGCCAGCTAATTTCAGATGTAGTTATATCCCTTTTTTGATATATATATATATCTAATCTCAGTAATAAAATTGATGCAGAATTGTTTTTTTGTACATAGAGCTAAAACATTTCGAACTGTGTGTAGTAGAAAAAAAAGTCTAACTTATAAAAACCTAGCCAAACCTTATAAGAACCTGTTTATCTATACTAAGGTAATCCGAAAGGAAGAATTAAAAAAAAATTGGGTAACAACCTCTCCCGGGCACGTGGTATCTCATAATTTATTTTGGAACCCAGAAGATCTAGACTCGAAAAGTTGCAAAAAACAATCTTGAAACAAATTGCTAAATCATACTACAACTCCGTAAAGGGTAGTAATCTACAAAATCGGTAGCTTATAATCGTTACCTCATTGGATAGAATGAAGAAATAAAACTTTTCTGTTAGTATCAGATTTAAAACCAGTTTTACGATAATAACAGAAAGCCGAAAACAGAATAAACTCAAAAGGCAAAAATGAAGAAAATTTCGATAATACTAGTTTGTGAATACTGGCCACTATCGCGTTAGCAGAATTTAGTAGCGAAAAAAAGATAAAAATTTGTTTATTTTATACAATACAATTCTATAATTAAAAATACGATTTCTCCACGGAACCTAATACTCCAAATAGGATATATGCAAAGGAGTCTGGAAAAATAACTTCAGAAACTTTCTTCTTTAATATAGTTTCAAATCCTTAGAATCCTTGGCCAGTACATGAATTGCATGGAAGGAGGGGCAATTACACAAATATCGTTTTGCGCATGTTGGAGAACCGATCGGCATAATTTAGCATATCATTTTGTCTGACTCCCGATAAAAGAATTTATCAGTCAAATACTAATATGGATCTCACCATAGTAGAAATAGAAGTGAGATCTTGGTAAATAAGAATTAGCCTAAACGTGCCTCATCCAATTAAATACTTATCGGAAAAGTATTAGTTTTTTATATGTAATAGAAAGTTGAAAAATTATATGAAAAAGAAGTAAATTAATAAATACACTTATAAAAATTACTAATTCTATACCAGTCCTGTAATGAGAGGCATACTCAAGGCAATTTATCCTATCTGTACCATCAGTGTAACTAATATATGCTTCTGAGTTTTACAACAAAGTATAGACTTTGTTTTCAATTTTGTAGCCCTTATGTTGCAGCTACATGTTAGATGTATGCTTTAAAAATACCAGGAATAAATGTATTTTGTAGTAGGCGTATATTTAAAAAAGAACTAGTTTTTGTGCTAAATAATTATGTGTTTTAAGATTGCGGAATTTTAAGTACTTGTAACTAAAAAATTTAAAATATTTAATTTTCCAAAAAATAAAAAAATAAATAGAATTCCCATTTTTTATGTTACTAAATTATATCATTTCAATTTATGAAGGAATGAGGATTAAATTTAAAAAGTAGCAACTTAAATCTGGCAAAAAGTTTTACAACATAATATAGTCCGAATACAACATAATAAAAAAAAACAGATTTATATTAAGGAACAATTACTTAAAAATTAATGTTCAAGTTAACAAGATAACATAAAGTTCAAATTATATTATAAAAAGCAGTGTTCGAGTATCACATGTTGTAGCACAAGTTTTAAGAGTGCAGTCTCCTTTTCAACAACCTCCTTTTCAAAAGACAACAGTTTTCTGGAAATTTTCTAAGTTTCTTAAAACTGTCGCTCAATTTTGTACTTTCCTCAGAGGCCCATTTAGTACAGAAAAATGTTTTATCTAGTAATAATTTTCTAAAAACTAATGTACTTTTACCGTGGTTTGAAACACTGACGCTTTATAACTACAAATTACTGTATTGTTTATATCTATAAATTACTAGTATTTACCTAAAATCTGTGTTCTCCTTTAATAAACTGTAACCATAATTTCCCCTAGGATTTTTCAGATAAAATATTTTGTCCTTGAAAAGTTGGCTACTTATTATTATTTTCATCTGCGGGCGATCGAGAAATATTTTATATGTTTGAAAACTAGGATTTTCTTAAAATAAAATAGTAAGAACAGTATTAATAGAGTAAAAGATGTAAGTAAGAATATATTTTCAAGCAAAACAACGTACAGTACACGGTACAGTGGAACGAAAAAGGGATAAGGCACTCTTCATTTAAAATGTAAAAGTAAATTAATTTTTCTGGCTTATAATCTAGAAACATAAGCTTTCCTTTGTAAGTTTACTAAGGCTGAGTCTAGGCGCTTAAGTCCAATGTACACTAAAGTGTGAGAAAGTGTTTGAACCGTTTGAAAACTTGAATAATGAAAATTAGAAAGAATAAAAACAGATTTTATTGTTAAAGTTTTAACTTTTTACATACAATCAAAGAGAATACAATTTAATATTCAACGCGAAAAATTTATAGAATTTATGAAAAATAAACGGGCTGTATAAAATATTTATCTTAAAATAAAGCAATAATATTTAATTGTTACTCAACTCATTACAAATATCAAAAGATTTGAATAAAATGGAATTTTAATTATCACGATGGGGCGTTGGACGAAAAAAAATTCGAATTAATTATCAAACTTAGGCTCTCGTTGTTAGAATTATAAAAACTTTTATGCATTATTCTAATGACATTAATTAATCCAAATTATCAATTTTTTATTATTGATGTCTGTAGTGCTGTTGAATATGGCAACAGTAGTTAGGTTGTATTCACTGTGATTAAACTGACGTTGCCGGCCTCCGTGGTGCGAGTGGTAGCGTCTCAGCCTTTCATTTTGAGGTCCCGGGTTCGAATCCCGGTCAGACATGGTATTTTTCACACACGTAACAATTCATTCATCTCATCCTCTGAAGATAATACCTTAACGGTGGTTCCGGAGGTTAAAAAAAAACTGACGTAATTCTGTATATTATTGGAAAAAAAATTCATTATTTCATCCTATGTGTATGGTTAATAATATGTACACATAATAGGTGTATGATAAAACCACTACCACATTTATATAGTAAAGCAAGTTATACCAAGAGCTAAACTAATACTGAAGAAAATTTCATTACCTTGACACTGACATGTGTTTCAATACTTTACTCACTGACATGTCTACACACGTCAGACTTGACATGAAGTGATATCATTCGACTGTTATATATCAAATATAGCTAAAACACGCAACACAATATAAGTTAGATGTGAAGAATCAAATACACAGACGTACTAACTTATTTGTATTGTTACTTCCTGGAATAATGGAGCAAATAAATTTAATGGGTTGTAACTTAATACGTTACATAATGGTTGTTTTGAAATACATATTCAGATTCAGCATATAAAATAATGTATAACTCCTAATCCCTTTTCAGTTCCAAATTTTATGTTGACCAGTGTTATGAATCTACAATTACTAATGACTCACCAAATTCCATATTGACTGTAGGTGACCCAACATGAAACAAATTTTTCCACAAAAGAAGACAGCCTTTCTTGAAAATAACAATTATTGCAGGCCTCAGTGGCGGACAGGTTGCAATTCAGTTTTACAATCCCAGATTATAATTCCAGATTTTATAGTATTTCTTATCCATTAATAAAATTTCATTCTATACTCGACAAGCACATAAAATCTACGTGATTGTACTAGGATAGATCTACAGATCAAGCTTACTAGAAAAGAAGTGAGTTCCCGTTATTTAAATAATTAAATTTATATGTTTTAATATGAATTGAAAATCTTCTTTTTGGAAATTGGTATTTTTTGTCTTAAGTTATTTGACTGATTTTATGCCTATTTAGATTATCTAATGCCAGTCGTTTCATTTCGATATAATGTATACCCCAAAATATTTTTTTAACGTATTCCAAACATTAACTGCCTGGATCGTTTTTCCCATTTACCTGGCCATCCAATATCAAAGCAACTACTCCCAGGGTGCCTTAAGATGTGGCCTATAAGTCTATCTCTTCTTTTAGCTGTATTTTTCCAAGTGCTTCTTACTTCATCAATTTACCGCAACACCTCTTCATTTGCATTTTATCCTTCCATACGACTTTTTAACCATCTCCTATAGCACCACATTTCAAAAGCTTCTGATCTTTTATTCTCAGGTCCTCAGATCGTCCAAGTTTTACTAACATGTAAAGCTATGCTTCAAACATATACTTGTAATAATGTTTTCCTGACGTTTAAATTAATTTTTGATATAAGCAAATTATATTTCTGACTGGATGCTAGTTTCGCCTGTGCTCTTCAGCATTTTATGTCGCTCCTGCTTCGTCCATCTTTAGAAATTCTACTTCCCAAATAACTAAATTCTTTTACCTTGATAATCGTTTCCCTACCTATTTTTTTTTTTTTTTTTATATTCAGTGGTCCATCTTTATTATTTCTACTACATTTCATTACTTTCGTTTTATTCTTGTTCATTCATTGCATTCATTCATTGTTTTTTTCTAAATCTGTTTTACTTTTGGATAGAATTACTATATCATCAGCAAATCGTAGCATCCTTATCTTTTACCTTACACTGTTACTTCAGTTCTAAATTTTTATTTAACATCATTAACTGCTACTTTTATGTAAAGATTAAAAAGTAACTGGGATATGGAACATCCTTGTCTTTCTCCTCCTTAACTTTCCCAAATGCTACGTCTACTTTACCAATGATCATTTTCTTTCCTTTCTGAAACTTTTCTTTAATCCACTCTTCTTTCATTAATTTGCACTTCTTATTTATAGTATTTACTAATTGCTGATAGTTCCTTTTACCTTCTTTATCACTAGCATTCTTATATTTTCTACACTCGTCCATCAGTGCAATATATCCTCTGATATCCAATGTTTTCTACCAGTTCTCTTTATTCCATCTAAGTTTGCTTCTACTGATTTAAGAATTTACTTTTAACATTCTCCCATTCTTATATATTTTCAACCTTATCGTTTTTACTCAGACCTCTTGCGATGTCTTCCTCAAAATTCTTTTTTACCTCTATCTTAAGTTTCTCTAAATTCCAACTACACATCTGACACATTTTCTTCAGGTTTTTAAACCCCAATCTACATTTCATTATGGTCACTATCAATGTGCCCCTGGATATGCATTGCAATTGTTGAGTTGATTTCTAAATCTTTGTTTAACCATGATATAATCTACCCTATAACTTGCAGTATCACCCGGCTTTTTCGATGTGTATATTCTTCTATTATATTTTTAAGTTAGGTTACTAAACTAGGCAATTATTAAATTATATTTTATGAAAACTCAGTAATTCGAATCCCCTCTTTCATTTGCTTTCTTTTGTCTCACCCGTATTCATCTACAATATTTCCTTTCTTGCTTTTTCTGATGCTTGCATTACAATCTCTAACTATTATTAAATTTTCATCTCCTTTTATGTGTTTAATTGCTTCTTCGTCAATTCTTTTGTATTCACACTCCACCTCATAATCGTCATGGCCACATGTAGTCATATAGACAATCATTATCAGCTTAGGTTTTGATTTTATCCTGATTATAATGATTCTATCGCTATGCTTTTTGAAATAATCTACTCTCTTCCCTATCTTCTTATTCATTACAAAACCTAGCCCTGCCTGTCCTTTATTTGACGCTGAATTAATTATTTTAAAATCACATGAACAAAAATAGTTTTCCTCTTTCCATCAAATTTGCTTATTCTTAATACATCTACATTAACCCTATCCATTTCCCTCTTTAAATTTTCTAACCTACCAATCTTTTTCAGAATTCTAAGATTCCACGCTACGACTTGTAGAATGTTATTTTTTTAATTTTCTGGTGACCTCTTCCTTAGTAATCCCCACCCGGAGATCTGATCAGGGGAATAGTTTACTTATGGAATATTTTACCAAGAAAGGCTTGGTAAAATATTCCAGATAGCAGATAAAATATTCATGTTCTCTTTTCATCTTTGTTACATGAAATTGCAGAGAGCAACATTTTCTTGGAAAAGAAACAAAAAACAATTATAATTTTACATTGCTTACAATTGTACAATACTCAGAAGAATTAGTGAGGTTTTAGTCTTCTAACTAATTCTTAGTTAAGAGGCAAGATTAATAGTAGAAGGAAGATTAAAGAAAAACCAATCCACATACATGGCATTTATAGATTTAGAAAAGGCATTTGATAACGTGGACTGGAATAAACTGTTCAGCATTTTAAAAAATTTAGGGCTGAAGTATAGAGATAGAAGAACAATTGCTAAAATTTACAGGAACCAAACTGCAACAGTAATATTCAATCGAAGAACATACAAAAGAAGTGGTAATAAAAAAGGGAGGCCGACAAGTATGTATGTTCCCTATCCCCGTTACTTTTTAATCTTTACATAATACTAGCAGTTAATGAAGTTAAAGAGCAATTTAGCATGGGAGTAACAGTGCAAGGTGAAAAGATAAAGATGCTATGGTTTGCTATATAGTAATTCTAGCAGAGAGTAAAAAAGATTTAGGAGAAACTTTGAATGGCATGGAGGAAGGCCTACACAACAATTACCACATGAAAATAAACAAGAATAAAACAAAAGTAATGAAATGTAGTAGAAATAATCTAGATGGACCACTGAATATAAAAATAGGAAGAGAAGAGATTACTGAGGTAGAAGAATTTTGTTACTTAGGAAGTAGAATTACTAAAGATGGATGAAGCAGGAGCGATATAGAATGCCGAATAGCACAGGCAAAACAAGCTTTCAGTCAGAAATATAATTTTCTTACATCAGAAATTAATTTAAACATCAGGAAAACATTTTTGAAATTATATGTTTGGAGCATAGCTTTATATGGAAGTGAAACTTGGACGATCAGAGTACCTGAGAAGAAAAGATTAGAAGCTTTTGAAATGTAGTGTTACAGGAGAATGTTAAAATTCAAATGGGTGAATAAACTAACAAATGAAGAGGTGTTTCAACAAATCGATGAGAAAAGAAGCTTTTGGAAAAATATAGTTAAAAGAAGAGACAGATTTGTAGGCTACACATTAAGGCATCCTGAAATAGTTATTTTGATATTGGAGGTTCAGGTAGATGAAAAAAATTGAGCAGGCATGCAACTGTTGGAATACTCATATGTAAGACAGATTGTTAGGGATATAGGATGTAGGAAGTATACCAAAATGAAACGACTGGCACTAGATAGGGAATCTTGGAGAGTTGCATCAAAACAGTCAAATGACCGAAGACAAAAAAAACTAAGAATTAGATGAGTGTTTATGCTTTTCCTGCAATAGGCCCTTAAAAGCTACTGAGGAAGCTGCTGCCCTCTTTCAGAAATCATTCCTTAATCTGGCTCTCAACAGATACCATTCTGATATGGTGCATCTTAGGTCCAGCTACTTTGTATCAGTGAGCACTCACGCCCCCTCACCATCAGAAAAATCTGATGATTCATAGAGAGGGTGAGGTAGGTTAAAGATATCTTATTTTCCTAGTTTTATTTTCTATGTAACAGATAGGATTTTATATCCTATCAGATGGGATCTAAACAGATATGAATTTTGTATTCTATGTAACAGATGGGAATCTATAATGTAGTATTTTTGATAACATTAAAAAATCCTTTTACATCATTTATTTATGATAATATCATTGAAAAGAATTTAACCAAAGAATTTGTTATATAATTAGTTAACCATAAAAATTATCATGTTTGCTTTTAATTTTACCCACTGATCTATATATAAATAAGTTAATAAAAATGTTGATATTTAGATTATGTTATTCAGAGTTAATTATATCAGAGGTCTTAAAACATTTTCCACCTTCAGTACCACCTTCAATATTTCTAATCTCTGATAGCATGCGTTTATTGGATCAGGTACTTGAGTTCCTACGAAGTATAAGTATGTTTAATCAAATTTAATATCTATGTATTCATAATTTATTTTGTAATCCGTGGGGAGGCCCTTTATACCTCTCACGGATTCTGTGAATTTTTTTTTTTCTTTTTCTATTTAGTTGTACATTTTGTAATGTTTTCTGTGATATTAGTTTTAAATTTTAGTGATATTTTGTGTTTTATTAGTTTTAGATTCTAGGTAACATTTTAACTTTAATCTATCAGTAATTTTTAGCTTTTTATGTGATATTAGTAGTAAGTTTTAATCAAATTTGTTTATTCTATTTATAAACTTATTTTAATTTCAAATTTAGTTTTAGATTTTAATTTTCTTTCAAATTTATTTAAAAAAAATTTTTTTTTCTTTATTTAATCCGAGCGATAATAGCACCTCAGCAGCGTTGTTCGCCCACCCAAAAAAAAAAAAATGGTAGCAATGATGCTTTGTAACCTGAGCAGCTGGGAAGTGTTGCACAATTTATTGGCAGCATTCTCAGGATGAAGTAAGGGTGACCTGAATAGTCCTGAAAATTAGGTAACAGCCATCTCAGGCTATTACAGGAGCATTCAGCTTGCAGTAATTTGAAGCAGCTGACTGCTAAGGACGTTTAAACGTCCTTAGTCAGCTGCTGGTAGAAAGGGAGTGGTTTTAGTTGGTAGTCTGCTGATGGTGATTGGATAACATCATCAGTAGGAGCCCAACCCTCTGTGCGTAAATGCATTTTCTCCTCCCTCCGAAAAAAAAAAATCTCTATTACTCATAACCTTCACATGGTTCTTTTTGGTCATTAGTAAACATTGACTGGATACCAAATGTTTAGCCTATGCATTTTGATTTCAAAAGCTGATCCACTTTTACTTTTTTCATAGAGTTTAAATTTTTTTAAATTTTAGAAGGTCCTCCACATACTTTGTTGCATTTCCACATATTACGAGTATATATGTTTTAAGCAAACATTTTCTCAGCAAAATTTTATTAATATTTTGTATTTTTGTTCTTTACATTTCTATTTTTACAATCATTTTATTATCAAAAAATATGAAATCCTTTGTAAATTTCATTGAATTTTTCAACGACCACATAATTTCAGTCCAAAAAAATATATATATATATAAATTACTGTTGTTGATACTTAAAGCAAAAATACATATGGATGCATGCATTAGCGTAAATTATTTTGGATTTTTTTCAGAATTTGACAGATACTTCAAACGAGTTCTTTACCTCTCCTGTGCTTGGTAATGTTGACAGTAAATCTAGGAAAGAAGGGAGTCAATTTTTATCGGCCAGTAAAGCTCTGAGTCCCTGGCTGAAATTTGGCTTAGAGAAGGATCCATGGAAAGAAAATGAGTTCCAGAAAATGCCTAAAATGGTATCACCTAGAAAATTTAACAGAGGTTCCTTAACTGGTAAAATTATAATTTCTGGAATTTCAAAATTAGCTCAAATGCCTGATACAAAATCATATGCAGCAACAAAACTTCAAATCGCAAATTGTGTGAGTAAAACTAACAATTTCCTTGTTTATTAACAAAAACTTCACAAGCAAATGATTCCATGTTCCAAATTCACCTTAAAACTTGGTAATGTAGGTAATACATTAAGTGCTACACCAACTTCAGATTAAAAACTTTGTGAATGAAACTTTATTTAATTTAATTCAATATGTTTAGTGTCATTTTCTAGCTATAAATGTATTTAATGATGAAATTTTTACAACATGCTGAATTACTATAATTTAGTTTCAGTAACTAGTAATTAGTAAATTTTTTTACTAGTAAGTAAAAATTAAATTAAAAGGTAAATTTATTTCCTTTTTTTTAAATACAAACAATTGTGACGTAAAAAACAGAAAGAATAATGATTTCCTGTGACAATTGAATGTAAGAGTATAAATAAATAACAAAACAAACAAAAAATGTCTTATAATTTTAATAAGATAAAATGTTCTTATAAAAATTATTTACAAAAAGCCAATAAAGTTTATTGTTTGTTCTAATAAGTAAATTTATAAATATCTTATGCACATGTAAATATAAATTTCCAACCACATAGGGTAATTTTCTTAAATTAATGTAAAGTTAGCAAATACTGTATATATATTTAGGATTTAGGATTAAATTTTTGATTAACATTATGAAGTTATGATGTTGTTTAAAGAATAAAATATTATATAAATATATATATATATATATATATATATAATTACACAAATATGTAATTATAAAAGTATTTAGAAAATTGTTTTGAAAATATCTGAAAGTCATGATCCATTTGTCTGTATCTTTAATTCCTTTTTATCAATATGATTACAGATAAAAATATGTATTAATTCTATAAATATATCTTCTGTAATCTTTACATTTGTTTGAAATGTTTTATAAGCAAGTTAGTAAGTAAACATAGTAAGTTGATAATATTGTTAAGCCAATTGTAAGTAATTATAATTACATAAACTACAATGAAAATTATAAGTTGATTTATGTAGGATTCCAACCTTTGCCTGCCTGCACAATTTTTCCCATCTACCTGTCCTTCCAATATCAAAGCGATTAATTCCAAGATGCCTTAATTGTCTTAAATAAGGTTGGAATATGTAAAACAAATTGTTGGGGATGTAGGATGTAGGAGGTATACCGAAATGAAACAACTAGCACTAGATAGAGAATCTTGGAGAACTGCATCAAACCAGTCAAATGACTGAAGACAAAAAAAAAATTTCATTATTATAATATTACTACTACTACTACTACTGCTACTGCTACTGCTACAGCTGCTGCTGCTTAAATAGTATTTTTTTATCTATCTATTAATTCTTACCTTATCTATCTATTAATTCTATTTTAAAACAATTAAAAAATAAAAAATTTAAATCTTTACCATTAAAATTAAACTTTTAATATATATATATACATGTATCTGACTTATCTAGTTTTGCAGTTTTTTTCTAATATATTTAGAATACTAAAATTCATTATTTAACACAAATACCTAAAAAAATGTAAAACTTTTTTTGCGCATCAAAAGTAAGTGTGTAAGTTTGTGTTCTATCTTACATAGTGTTTCAACTAACTTTGGAGTGCTGAATTCAAAACTGTTAAAAGAATTTGTGCAATACAAAACTCTTTTAAAATACGTAAGATTTATTTACCAATATATGCATAATCACTGTGAAATCATTATTTTAAAAAGATTATTATTTTGTGTATTCATTTAAAATTTGTTTAAATCAGCTAAATTTTTATTTATTCAAACACAGATAAATTGAAATACATTAATACAATTTTAAAATAAGTTTCTAGAAGTCTAAATCATTGGAACTAAAATAACTGTTTTTAAAAGTTTAAATAATTACTGTACTAGTACAATATTTGGTCAGTTTCTCTAAACAAAAACCAACAACACTCACCCATCATTCCAAGATTCCATTTTCCTTGGTACCAATTCTCCACAATCAGAATATCCTGATGGAAATGCTCTCCTTGTTTCGAATCCCAGTCACATGGCATTTTCACACATGCTACACATCATTCAACTTCATCCTCAGATTTATTACCCAATGGTGGTTCCGGAGATTAAAAAAAAAAAAGTTGCAGTTTCTTGATTTGCAGACTGATAAATTTTTACTAAATTGAGTAATGGTAAGCTGAAGGAAGGACTTTCCTTCAGCTTACCATCACTCAATTTAGTAAAAATTATTTTTAAATGATTAATTCCTGGTCCATCTTTATTTAGTGCCTCTACAAAACTGTTCATGAGACCGAATTTTAAGTGAAGTGGCAGCAGTCAGTTTACCATACTCAACTAATGATAAATGCTTTACATTTTTTT